>WYDK02061390.1:0-11941 GCA_009867345.2 Toxicodendron radicans | reverse complement strand
AAGTGTGGAGGTCTCATATGTTTGAGTCTTGTCTTCATCAAACAAAAGCATTAGGAGAAGGTATAATCTTAAACTAAGCTTTTTATTCATGTTTTAATGATCTATACTTCCATAACTTGTCATTGCATGTTCTTTGACATGCATCCATCATCTTTCTTCCAGCATGTTCATACATCTTTTAGTAAATGCAAAAATGTTAGTTCTCATGCCGAAGATGGAGGTTCCAATGAGAGTGGAAGATTTCAGACCTATATCCTATTGTAACGTAATGTACAAATGTATATCCAAGATAGTTGCCAATAGGATAAAAGGTTGTTTATCGGGGTTAATGGGAAAGCCCGTTGCGCCTTCAAAATTGATATTAAAAAGGCTTATGATTGTGTAAGTTGGGAATTCCATCTGAAAAGTCTCCGTCTGTTTGGTTTTCCCTCAAAAATGTTGAATGGATTCAAGAATGCCTCACGACAACTACCTTTTCAATTTCTATTAATGGTGAGTTACATGGGCATTTTTCGGGAAAGCGAGGATTAAGGCAAGGGGAACCGTTATCCCCTTATCTCTTTACTTTAGTAATGCAGGTTCTATCTCTGCTAATTCGGAAAAAAAATCTGTGAGAATTAAGGGTTTCAATACCACTCCCAATGTGATAAGCAAGGAATTACTCACTTTTGTTTTGCAAATGACCTTTTTTTCTTTTCAGTCATGGCAACCCAAGATTAGTTCAGATTCTTAAGAATGCTCTTACGGAATTCTCTGAAATTTTTGGACTCTATCCGAACTTGAATAAGAGTGTTGTGTTTTTCGGTTGTGTAAGCCGAAAGAATAGAAATATTCTTAGCAATGTTATGGGTCTTACAGAAAGAAAACTTCTTGTTCGTTACTTGGGTGTACCATTAATCATTGCTAGAGTGTGTCACAATGACTGCTTTTCGTTGTTGGATAAGGTTGAAAAAATGATTAAAGCTTGGAAAAATAATTGCTTGTCTTATACGGGGAGACTTTAATTGATCGTCTCAGTTTTATCGTTTATTCAGGTATATTGGACTTCCGTGTTTTTTTTGCCTAAATTAGTTACAAAATCAATAGAGAAGATGATGTGTAATTTCCTATGGGCTGGAAACGATATAGTGAAGGGGAAGGTTAAGGTCACTTAGAAGGACGTTTGCACCCCTAAATCAACAGGTGGTTTGGGGATAAAACCTTTGGGTCTCTGGAATAGTGCCTTGATGATTTATTGTCTCGCAAAGACTCGTTGTGGTAAAGTGGATACATACATACCGGTTGCGAGGAGGAAGCTTTTGGAGTGTTTGGATTTCATGGGATGCGAGTTGGTGGTGGAGGAAAATTCTTGGACTGAGGTAGAGAGTTCGGAACCATTTTGGAGCAAGTATTGGGAATGGGCAACTTATCTCGTTATGGTATGATAATTGGCATCCTTGTGGGCTGATGCGCACCACTATAAGTGTTTAGCAAGTGCACTTGTTGCAAGAAGTAATGATAGTGATGTGTAGAGTATCGTTCCACAGAGATTGTGTGTTAACTACCTAATTATCTATTCTATTACTAATTGAAGCAATTAAAGATTGGAATGGTGTGAATTGGTTAACTAAACTAAAATGAGCAATTAACAAGTATTGAATATGTAATTTAAACTAAGATTAACACTAAGGTGAATTACTAGTCAAAGATAAAGAAGCAAGGGTCAACTTTACCAAGTTACTCAAACCTTATCCATGCATCCTATTGCACCAAATTCTAAGGCAATGATTAAAAATTGAATTCCCTAAGATGTTTAGCACTCCCTCTCGGGGTTATACCACCCCACCTATTCCTACTAACCTCCCATGAATTGAAGTTTAATAGTTCAAGGACTCTTAAGCTAATGGAATTCATTTTAGAATTCAAATGTCACATTTATCTATCTCTAGTTTTCGCTCAACCTAGGGTATCTATCTCAATGAGCTTAAATCATGAATCACTTCTCAGTCTCATCATGAACAAATACCCAACATTCAAATGCATTAATACAGAGATAAACATTTAATCATGCCAATAGAACTTGAAATAACAAGAATATTATAGATTAAATCATTGCCAACAAGGATCCATCAAAACCCTAACTAAAACAAATTAGTTCATGCTACAACTACAAAAATACAAATACAAAACAAGAAAATATGAGTTCATCAAGTAAATAGGATGAAAGAATACAGAAATCTTCTCTAAAATGGTTGAAATCTTCAATGTTTCTTCATTTCTCTAAAAAATCCATCTCCATGGTTGAACCCATTCAAACTCTCTAACAAATAATCTAATTTTTCTTTCTATAGCAACCCAAAACCCTAGAATAAAAGACTTGGAACGAAACAGTGCGTTTTAAGATTTTACAAAATTTCCTCAATCGTTCTTTGTCGATACATTTGGAATTAAGTTCACCTAAAGGCTATGGTAAAGTGTTTAGGTTCAAGGGGTTGTATTATTTTTGGTTTCTCAAGAACACAAGGCAACATCATTGGGTGACTAAAGGAAATTTACACAAGGTTGGTTAAAAATGCTCAAACGTTCCAAAGAATGCCTAAATCATTTCCCAACAATGTCTAATCCTAATATTTCGCCTCAAGCACTTCTCAACTAGGTTCTAGAGTCTACCAACATTATCAAAACTTCACATTCCAACATAAAATGTTTCTAAGCATGTCAAATGAGTGAAAATGGTGGTTGAACCACTCAAATAACTTCTAGCTAAACCTAGTCAACCAACATCAACTTAAAGCAATAGATCGCATTTTCCATAAATAAAATCCTCACAATCAAATTATCATCATTGACTCAAGTTCATCATTTGGGCACAAAACACAAAAACAAACATAAACACATGCATAAAAAAAAAAATACTTTAATTCCATACACTCACACAAGAAATAAAAACTAATAACACCAAACACACAAACAATCAAACCATCAAAAAATTTCAAGATTTTTCCCTACCCCCAAATTGAAAATTACATTGTCCTCAATGTCATGCAATAAACATCAAGGAATAGAGAAAATTAAGAGGTTAAGAGATACTCCTCGAGTGAATCTGTGACGCGCGCCCTAAATGTCAATGCTCAGCATCCATTCATTATCTCCCAAATCATCAGAATCTGACAAAACAAGACAACTCATGGTGCACTAAATTGTTAAGACAAATTACATATTAATAAGGAAGTATTAAACCTCATCAAACAACCTAAAATCTAAAAAATTAAATGTAAAGTACTAAAAGCAAAAGAAAAACAAAATCAAATCCCAAAGTACATAATTAAAACACTAACAAAAACTAAAAAGTTCAACAATGAAATTAAGAAGTGACTTAGTCCTCCATGTATGTCTGGTCTTCATCTTCCTCACCATCTTCTTCATCATCCTCATCATCGTCGAATCCGGTAGCTGGAGGTTGGTCTTCTTCATCGTCCTCGAAATCTTGCCAATGGTAGATTGACACGTCCTTGCCACTGTTAGCATAATGTTGCCTCTACACCTCAAACATCACTCTGAGTTGGTTGCCCATCTAGTCTTGGTATTTCTTCATGTTCTGGACTTCCTTGGTCAGCTTCATTACTTCCTCTTTGGTGGTGGAACTACCACTTATGGATGTTGTGGAAGTACTTGAACCCTTGGTCATCTTCTTTCCTAAATATTTGTCCATATATTTTCTATTCAACATCGGTGCAAGGTGAATCTGAACTTCATCTTGGGCGTATGTCACTCCAGCCTTAGTGCACAATTCTGTTATTAGGTGAGGAAATGGATAACTAGCTCTAACCGGTCTAGAAGCATGCATCATGTTTGCAATGATTATGTTTCTCACATTCATCTTCTTTTGTTAGCAGATGGAGTAAATCAAAACTGCCCTCTAAGCATTAATTGTACTGTAGTGGGTGGCTGGAATCAACCTGACACAAACAAAGTATTGTCAAATCTATGCTTCGATCTTCAAACTGCTTCCAGGGAACTTTCTTGCTCCCTTTGGTGAAATTTGCCGATTTGTCCTAAGTTTGGCTATTCACAGGATCACTTCATCATAATCGATATTTTGCTTATACTCTGCATGCTCATCTTGCTCGACATTCGGTAATCCATAGAATTCATTAATGATGGCGGCATTGCATGGTACTTACACACCCCTAACATAAACATTTTTGTCCTTACCCTCCGGAAAGTTTGCATAAAACTCCATAACCAAGGGTGCCACCCTTAAATGCTCCGGCTCATTAGCAAATCTATGCCATCTTAAGGCAGTAAGACAATCACTAGCTTTTTCCTCAATGAAGCCTATGTCTTTCTTTGCAGCCTCCTTATATATGGCCCTCGCCCTATCACTAACAAACCTAGCATCTGTATTATTTCTTTTTGTCCTCTTAACCGACATTTTAAAAAATTCAAATCACACCTACTCTTCAATCACCACAACCTACTCTTCAATCACAAAGACCACAACTTCAAGGATTCCAATCAATCCCAAACAACCTCAAAAATTTAACCACAAGAATCACACAACCCATAACTACACAATCAATCACAATAAAATCACAAACCCCTTCAATCTCAACCTAATCCACACAATAGAATCACAACAACTACTTCCAAATTTCTCAATCAATCAACTCAACACAAACTACCTCAACAATTCAATATTACAAGCTAATTAACACAATAATCTCCACAAATCACCAAATCAATCAACGGAAAAGCAAAGAAACATCAAACCTTGCAAAGCCCAAGCTTCTTTACTCACCAAATGCACTCAAATCCTTCTAGATCTCCAAAAACCACGAATTTGGTTCCTTTGGATTTGTGACAAATTTCTTCAAAGTTTGTTGAATCCTGCAAAAATGAGTGTTAGTAGGTGTTTAAAGTGATGGGAAGTAATGTTTTTGAAGAGATTTGGTTGTTGGATGAAAGAAAATTGAGAGAAAATGAGAGAGTTTTTGAGAAAATTTCGTGAAAATGAGGAGGCGACTCCTCCTTTTATAGAAATCATGACTTCGCCTCGGCAAAGTTGCAAACCCTAATTTGTTTGAAATTTCCCAGAACTTCACCACAGCGAAGAAGAATCTTTGCCTCTGCGACGTTAAAAACCCTATTTTTTCTAGTTTCCTAGTTTTTCGCCCCAGTTAAGTCAAGGCAAAGAGTTTCTCACCGAGGTGAAAAAAATTATTTGCCTCAACAAAGCACTGGAGTCTCAAAATTGCGAAAAAAAAACCTTCACCGAGGCGAATAACTAGAAACATTCATTCTCCATTTCCTCACTGGAATCACTAAAAACACAAAACAAAAACATATTAGTCAACCACAAATCAAATCACATAACAAAATGCTGAAAGAGAAATCAACATCAACCCAAAATGCTTGGGTTGCCTCCCAAGAAGCGCTTTGTTTAAAGTCGAAACTTGACTTTTCGAGGACTTCATTTCGGATTGGTGAGATTGATAGACGTCTTTCATTGATCAACCCTTCCATCAGTGTAAGGTTTCAGCCTCCGTCCACTCACCTTGAAAATGCCCGTGTCCTCATGGTAGACCTAAACCGCCTCATATGGAAAAACTTGAGTAGCAATAAATGGTCCCGACCATCTCAATTTCAATTTTCCTAGAAATAGTCTAAGCCTAGAATTGAAAAGCAGCACTTTTTGCCCAACTTCCAAGTTCTTCCTTACAATGTGCTTGTCATGCCACCACTTGGTTTTATCTTTGTAGATTTTGCGTTCTCATAGGCATGGTTACAGAACTCATCCAGTTCATTCAATTGCAATAACCTCTTTCCCCCCCGTGGCTTGCATGTCCATGTTCAACTTCTTTAGAGCCCGATATGCCTTGTGTTCCATTTCAACAGGCAAGTGACAAGCCTTACCATAAACTAGCCGAAATGGAGACATACCAATTGGTGTCTTCTAAGTAGTCCAATGAGCCCACAATGCATCATCTAGTTTCATAGCCCAATTCTTTCATGATACACTCATCGTCTTCTCTAGAACTCTCCTCAACTCTCCATTCAACACCTCCACTTGTTTGCTAGTATGAGGGTGGTAAGGCATAGCCACCCAGTGTGTCACTCCATATTTTCCCAAGAAGGCGTCAAACTTGCAATTGCAAAAATGTGTCCCACCATCACTAATAATCGCCCGTGGAACTCCAAACTTGAAAATATGTTCTTAGGAAACTCACCACCATACGAGCATCATTAGATGGAAAGCCCACTACCTCTACCCATTTGGACACATAGTCCACTGCCACCAAAATAAATTTGTTTCCAAACGATATTTGGAAGGGTCACATGAAGTTAATACCCCACACATCAAATAACTCCACAACCAAAATGTTGTTTAAGGGCATTTCATTCCTCCTTGAGATGTTCGTATCCATTTGGCATTGATCACATGCCTGGAAGAACTTGAATGCATCCTTAAAAATAGAAGGCCAATAAAACCCGGATTGAAGAACCTTGGTTGCAATCCTAGTACCTCCAAAGTGACCTCCCACTTCCATTCCATGGCAGTGCTTCAATATCTTTTCCATTTCCTCCTTGGGCACACATCTCCATATCATTTGATCCATACAATGTTTATAAAGGAAAGGCTCCTCCCAGATGCATAACTTCATATCGGAAAATAATATCTTCTTTTATTGATTTGTCATCTCTAAGGGGATCACTCTTACGGCCAAATAATTAGCAATGTTCGCATACCATGGCACCTCATAAACTTCCATCAATTGCTCATCCGAAAACATCTCTTTGATTTGAACCTCTTTTTTCTCCTTTTCATTCTCGTTTTCCATTCGAGAAAGATGGTCCGCCACCACATTTTCCAACCCCTTCTTATCCCAAATCTCCAAATCAAACTCTTAAAGGAGTAGAATCCAATGGATTAGTTGCGGCTTTGCTTTTTGCTTTGCTAGGAGATGCTTAATAGTCGAATGGTCCGTGTAAACAATCACCTTGGCACCAAGCAAATAAGAACAAAATTTATCAAATGCAAACACAACCGCTAACAATTCTTTCTCAATAGTAGATTAATTTAACTGTGCATCGGTTAATGTTCTACTAGCATAATAAATGACATGCAACACTTTGTTTTTCCTTTGCCCTAAAACGACTCCTAATGCATAATCACTAGCATCACACATCAATTCAAATGGAAGTTCCCAATCAAGAACAACAATAATGGGTGCAGATACTAGCAGTTTCTTAAGACTTTCAAAGGCATGCATGCAATCATAATTAAGATCAAAAGGTGCATCTTTAATCAACAAATTGCAAAGGGGTTTAGAAATCTTAGAAAAGTCTTTGATGAATCATCGATAAAACCCCATGTGTCCCAGGAAACTCCAAAATGACTTGACATTTGTGGGGAGGAGGCAATTTCTCTATCACTTCCGTTTTTGCACGATCAACCTCTATTCCCTTGTCCAAGATTCGGTGTCCCAACATTATTTCCTCTTGTACCATGAAGTGGCATTTTTCCTAGTTTAGGACCAAGTTGGTCTCTTGACCACATTGTAAAACAAGAGATAAGTTATACAAACAATTGTCAAAAGATGAATCAAAAACCAAAAAATCGTCCATGAAAACCTCAATAAACCGCTTCACCGTGTCATTGAATATCGTCATCATACACCACTAAAAGGTGGCTAACGCATTACACAACCGAAATGGCATTCGTCTATACGCAAAGGTCTCATATGGACACGTGAATGTCATCTTTTCTTGGTCTTCAGGAGCGATCGGAATCTGGTTATATCTTGAATAATCATCTAAGAAGCAATAATATGCATGCCCTACCAATCTTTCCAACATTTGATCAACGAAGGGAAATGGGAAATGGTCTTTCCTTGTGGCCTCATTTAGTTTCCAGTAATCAATACATACTCTCCATCCATCGATTGTCCTTGTCGAGATCAATTATTGCTTTCATTTTTTATTACTGTGATACCACCTTTCTTTGGGACCACTTGAACTAGACTGACCTAATGGGCTATACTAAATGGGATAAATGATCCCGGCATCCAAAAGCTTCACCACTTCTTTCCTTACAACATCCTTCATCGAAGGATTCAATCTCCTTTGTGGTTGCACTGTAGGCTTAAAGTCCTCTTCCATCAGGATCTTATGCATATATAATAAGGGATCCAAAATAGTCCATCCAATGGTGGATTTATGCTTTCTCAACACTCTAATCAATCTCTCTTCCTCCCCCTCACTCAAATTTTCATTTATAATCACTGGAAGAGGGTTAGACTCACCAAGATAGACATACTTAAGGTTAATAGGTAGTTGCTTGAGCTCAAGCTTAGGAAACTCATCCAAAATTTCTGTCTCCTTTTCTTCACTCAAGTTCTTCTTGAAGTCATCTTCTTGTATAGCTTTTGTTTTTTTTTTTGTTTTTTTTTTTTTTTTGTTGAGGCCTAGGTTTTTTTATGATCATTACTTATATAAGGTTGCAAATCCTAGTATATAGTGGCATGTTTCTTTAGGAGCTCTTGGGATTGCCCAATAACCTTTGTAGATTGAAGGAGAGTCCTCTCTCCTTAGGTGTATTCTTTTTTTCTTTCTTCAATACAATTACTAGGATTACCCAAAAAAAATATTGATTAATTCTTGAATCAAACAAGTTGAAACCACACTAGCCCAAAACAAAGGAATTGTAATTGTTTTGGGTTGGCGAAATAGAATAGACCAACCCTAAAAAGCCACGCTAACTAGCCGAGATTTCACGCTATTAGCATAGAAAATTACGCCAACTAATGAAAGGGCAAATTTGCCCTACTCATTTAGTGTATTTTTTTTTTTTTTACACTAGTAGTGTAAAATCTCGGTCTGTTGGCTTGATTTTTTAAGGTTTGGTGTAACTTTTTACGCCAATTGGAAAATTCACACCAATAGTAGATTTGCATGCAACTTAACAAATCCACAACAAACACGACCAAAACACTTATATTCGCATTAAACACAACAACATCCACACCAACATCTAAAACACCACACCAATAACTTCAACAAAATCGAAACTTAACCCAAAACCTAAACATTTTACAAAAAACCCTTAACTCGAACTTTTACCATGGAACATCAATTTTTAAGTTAAATCGAGTAAAATGTAGTAGCAAAACATCAAAGACTAACCTTCTTTCCCATTTTGCAATGTGACTATCACACCACCGATGCTAAAATGATGATTTCACTTAGGTTCTTGCTCCTCACCACTTTTTCAGCCTAAACATCGAGAGAATGATCATTACACCCTTTGAAACTCGAAAAACTAACCCTTTGCATATCATAATTATAGAAACTACCAAGAACACCCCCTTACCGTTAGTTTTTTGATAAAGATGGATGGAGCCAAGGGCATAATTGATATTTCAAGTTAAACTTGCCTTTTAAATAAAATGAGCGAACCCTAGACCCCCAAGAATAAAACTAAGTTATTGCAGCACTTTGCAAAACTCATTTTATACAGATGCTTAACAATTTAATATCATAATTCTTAAGCATAAAATAGGAAAACGAGGTATCAAAGGGAAATTTTACATTCAATATCAATAATAACTAAAAACAAAATACTAAAAGAAAATAGAAAAAAAATTAATTCTAATATATTAATCACTTGATCAATTAATCAATTATAATCGATTAATCAATTCTAATTAATTAATTAATCAATTTTTAATCAATTAATCAATTTTAATCAAATACTCAATTATAGTCAATTCTAATTAATTCAGAAATGCTTAATTGATTAATCAATTCTAATTAATTAATCAATTATAATCAATTATAATCAATTCATCAATTATAAAATTATAATCAATTAATCAATTCTAATCATTTAATCCATTATAATCAATTAATCAATTTCAATCAATCAATCAAATAATCATTTCTACTTAATTAATTCATTATAATCAATTAATAAATTTCAATCAATTAATCAACTATAATTAATTAATTCATTATAATCAATTAATCAATTCCAATAAATTAATTCATTATAATCAATTAATCTATTTCAATCAATTTTAATCGATTAATCAATTATAATCAATTATAATCAATTCATCAATTATAAATTATAATCAATTAATCAATCATAATCAATTAATTAATATAATTAATTAAGCAATTCTAATCAATTAATCAATTCTAATAAATTAATCAATTATAATCAATTAATCAATTCTAATCAACTAATAATCAATTCCAAAATTATAAATTTTAATCAATTATAATCACTTAATCCGTTATAATCAATTAATCAATTCCAATCAATTAATCAATTCTAATAAATTAATCAATTAATCAATTCTAATAATTTATTCTCAAATAGTTCTATTCAATATTTTTAACATACTAATTTAATTTTTTGTACTTATTTTGAAAAAAATTAATGCAACTGAGGTGACGCAACCAGTTTAGAAAATAGAGTAATGGACTATGGAGCTATTAATTGTTATTTTTCACTTTTTCTTATTTGAATGTTATTAATTGTTATATACTTATGTTATTTTACATGTTTTGTAATTTCATAATTTTAATTTTGGAATTTATTGTTACGAATTTGTGATTTCTTTATTGTAATCTGTCAAATTACAATAAAAAAAAATTTGGTTTCTACTATTGAATTGGAGGTTTGAATGATATATTGATAATTACTATTTTTTGTTGACAGGAAAGTATTTGTCATTTTTAGGAATTTTGTTGTTATTTTTTAAACTATTAGAGCTTAAAATGATATTTTATAAGATATCCAGAACTGAACCGGAACCTAAGGTTCAAGTTCCGGTCCCTTCATGTACACGCCCACCACTATTAATCAGATGTAGAGGTGGAAATTTTTCGACCCAACCCGGGGCTGGTTTAGACAAAATTTGGGTCGAGCCAAGTTGGCCCGGTCATAAGTGTGGGCCGGGTTGGGCCCGGCCTCCCGGGTTAGAGGCTTGGCCCAACCTGGCCCGTCAACCCTATATATACGAGTTACTCGGGTAGGCCAAATCGGGCCGGGCGGGGCCAACCCGGTTTTTTTTTTTTTTAAGTATCAATTATCAAGTCCATTAGATTAAATCTTTAGTTCATACTTCATAGTTCATACATAATTATAACATTTAACATTTCAAATATTAATTCAATTTAATACAATTTAAATTGTAATATAAGAAAAAAATTAGATTTGAGAGAAAAAATTAAAAATTGGAATGAAAGAAAATAATGAAAATTAAATAGATCAAAGTGAGAGTTAATAATAAATAATAAACAATTGAGAACTTGAGACTTAAGAGAATTTGGAAGCAAAAGTAATTGAAGAATGAAGAAGATGAGAGAAATTGGATGTGAGTAGAAATGAGAGATTTGTGCCCAATTTATAAGAAAAACGGAAAGACTATTTGACCAAAAATACCCCTCCAATAGCTATAAAACGGTCATATTGTGGGGGATATTCTTGGAAAAAAAAACACAAAAGACAAAAAAAGATAACTTACTCATTTAAAAGAGAAAACAATAAAAAAAAACAAAAAAAGACAAAAAAGCGGTCAACCAGATCGGCTTAAGGGGTATACCCTGGATTGACGGGTTAGAATTGTACAACCTAACCCGTCTTACAATAACACTCCGAACTGGGCCAACCTGGTCCTACTATTGTTTACAGGTCAGGATAAACCAGGTGGGATCGGGTCGGGATTTCCACCACTAAATTCAGATGTAAATGCACTAGCCACAAACTTCCGGTCCCCACTTAGCATATTGTTTTTTTCCCTCAAATTTTATCTCCGTGCACCTCAGTTACTTACCCATCAACATCAATCAACTCAAGGGAGAAAATGATGCACAAGTGAAAGCTTTTAAGGAGATTACAAGACCCTGCAAAACCTCTCACCGCCATGAGAACATTCTCTGTTCTGCCTTT
>WYDK02061343.1:0-11951 GCA_009867345.2 Toxicodendron radicans | reverse complement strand
GGAGCTGAAGTTAATCTTCTTTTTAATTCTTGGAAACTCTTCTCACATGCATCATTCCATACAAAAGGAGTTCCCTGTTTGGTCAGAGCTGTCAGGGGTTTTGCTAACTGAGCAAATCTTTCAACAAATCTTCTGTAATAACCTGCTAACCCCAAGAAACTTCTAATTTCTTTCATTGTCTTCAGCCTCTGCCATTCTAAAATTGCTTCTATTTTGCTTGGATCAACAGAAATCCCTTCTTTAGAAACAACATGGCCCAAGAAGACAACTCGATCTAACCAAAAATCACACTTAGAGTATTTGGCATACAACTTTCTCTCTCTCAATCGATGTAGCACAAATCTCAAGTGTTCTTCATGCTCATCTAGTGTCCGCTCTTCTGACCCTAGAATTACACTTGGGGACGATGGTTGGTCCCATCAAATTGTGTAATTGGCTTGTTGGCTTATTTTACATTTGAGGCATTGGTTGGTACCAATTGGCTGATGTAAACTAAGTTTTTTGGCCTACCTAATTAAACCATTTTGACTTGTTTGCCTCAGTGAAGGTTTGGAATGAAATTAATAGGATTTTGGCCCACTAGGAAGACCAACGGGCCTTCCCAAGTTTAATAGTGAGGGCTATTAATCTTGAGTAAAATAGTGAGAGTAATTATTTAATTAAACAACCTTATTAAAAATTATATTAAAATGTATTAATTATGTAATATTTTGCAATTGTAGAAATGAGCAATAATACATTATCGTTGTGATCTCTTATCGAAAGTGAGAATAAACTAAATGATGAGAATTTCGTGGATTGGAATCGAAATTTGTGGATTGTACTAGAGTCAAAAGGAAAATTGTATGTCATTGATCAAGCTCTGAGTCCAAAGCCTGATGTGTATTTCATTAAACATCTAGATATTTACCAGAAATGACTGGCTGATACAAATATCGTCATAGTAAAATATGTCATATTGGCATCGATGACACTTGAACTGCAAAAACAGTGTGAGAAGATGAATCCATGTGCGATAATCTTCCACTTTCATCATCACGAAAGGTATAAAGTGTTGAAGCAACTCTTTAGTTGCAAAATGGAGAAACGGACTAACGTCGACCCTCATGTACAAAGGATTTATGATTACATCGAGACACTTGATATGTTGGGGCAATATCTGGTCGATGAATTAGTCATTGACTTAGTCTTGCAGTCCTTAACAAATGACGTTTCCCAATTCATAGAGGAATTTAACAAAACCAATATGAATAAATCCTTTCCCGATCTTACCAAGATGCTAGAGGCTACAAAAAAGGACTTTAAGGAGTCTAAAAATGAGATTACTAGGAGTAGGAAGATGGTTTGCTTCTACTGTGACAAGTCTGGCCATTGGAGGAAACACTACAAGGCCTTCCTAACGAATAGGAAGAAAAATGCCCCTTCTTCGTTAGGTATATTCATGATTGAGATAAATTTATCTCCTGCTACATCTTGGGTTATTGACACAAGATGTGGTTCTCACATTTGTAGTAATGTGTAGGGACTGCTGCAAAATAGATCACTCAGTCGAGGAGAGGCGGACCTACGCTTTGGAAATGGAGCGAGAGTTACAACATTGGCCGTAGGGGACTTATCATTTATCTTTGCCTTCGGGCCTTGTTTAGAACTCATGGATTGTTATTATGTACCTTCATTTTCTAAGAATATAACTTCTGTGTCCACTTTGGACTGTATTGGATATCATTTTTTTATATCTAATGGATTGTTGTCTTTTAGTTTAAATGATATTCATTATGGAACTGCAAAATTACATAATGGTCTGTATTTTCTTGATTTAAACAATAAAGATATACTCAATCTTAAAACTAAGAAACCCAAGCATGGCGTTCTGAACCAAACTTACCTTTGGCTTTGTAGGTTTGGTCATGTAAACCAGACTCGCATTGCAAAACTTCATAAGGACGGAGTTTTGGACCTCAGTCTTATGTGGTATGCGAGTTGTGCCTGTTAGGCAAAATGACTAAGTCGCCTTTTACTAGACATAATGAAAAGGCTATAGAATTGTTAGGCATCATCCATACTAATGTATGTGGTCTGCTAACAGTTCAAGCCAGAGGTGGATATTCATACTTCATCTCATTTACTGATGATTTCAGTAGATATGGTTATGTTTATTTGATGAGACATAAATCTGAATCCCTTGACAAGTTCAAAAAATTCAGGAATGAAGTACAAAATCAACTGGGCAAGAACATTAAGATTCTCCAATTCAATCATGGAGGAGAATACTTAAGTTCAGAGTTTGGTGAATACTTGAAAGAGTGTGGGATAGTATCCCAACTCACTCTACCCTATACACCACACACTACAAGAAAAAAAATGGGGGCTTTCTTGATAGATTGAGTTGAAAGATTTTCTTGAGCGTTCTAAAAAACTGCTAAGAATTCTAATTCTTGACAACTGCCAAGAATTGGAAATAATCTTTAACGATTTTAGATGATTCTTGACAATAATTGTCAAGAATTTGGTAAAAAATAAATTTAACAATTTTTTTTCTTGACAGTTCAATCTCAAAACTTGACAGTTAAAAACTATCAAAGACTAAGTTGAAAAAACAAAAAAACATTTTTCATTTAACTAAAAAGGATGACAAAACAAAACTCCACTCCCCAAAATCCTAACTTTGTTCCTCAAGCATCACGCCTCTTCCATTCCTCAAGCATCATTCTTTTTGCACGTAATTTGGCTCTCTTCAGCGTCTCTTCCAACCTCAACTTACCAACTGTAAGAGTTTCTCTTATTTTCAAATTTATAGCAATGTCAGGTGATGAATATCGAGTTTAATTTTGCAGTGAAAGTAGAAGCACATAGAGAAGTGTCAGGCAAATACACCTTTTGGTTTTCAAAGAAACGCATCGTGAAAGCAATTGCACTTTCGATTGCTTTCCTTATGGTCCTTGCGTTCCCTATCTCTACATTGAAAAGGTCATAATATTTAATGTTAGAAATCCTACATTGAAAGGGAAACAGTTGGCAAAGTGGGTTATAAGGGCTTGGGTACCCTCTCTTGGCAAGTCGGTTTTCCAAAGAGAGTTCTACCCAAGCCCAATAAGACCCACTACGCAGCCCAATTGTGTAAAAATATTAAATGGGTTCGCATCAATGGTATCAGAGGCATACGCTGCCCGAGCCCATGTTTCGGAAGGGGCGACCTGGAAAGGGCTACTTGGGAAGGGGCTACCAAGGAGAGTAGACCACTCAGAGTGAAGCCGCCGTCCGGAAGGGGCGACCTGGGAAAGAGCTACATGGGAAGCGGCGATCTAAGAGAGTATGCCACTCAGAGTGAAGTCATCCAGAGTGGGCCAACATGGAAAAGGCTACTTGGGAAGGGGCGACCTTAGAGAGTAGGCCACCTAAAGTGAAGCCGTCCAGAGTGGGCCAATGTGGACGTTGGGTCTTGAAGCGGGGGAAATGTTATGAATCCTACATTGAAAGGGAAACGGTTGGGCAAGTGGGTTATAAGGGCTTGGGTACCCTCCTTTGGCAAGCCGATTTTCCAAAGAGAGTTCTACCCAAGCCCAATAAGACTCACTACCCAGCCCAATTGTGTAAAAATATTAAATGAGTTTGCATCAATGTCCAATAAGACTACTACCCATCCCAATTGTGTAAAAATATTAAATGCGTTCGCATCAATGGTATTAGAGCCATACCCTGTCCGAGCCAACGTTCCGGAAGAGGTGACCTGGAAAAGGGCTACTTGGGAAAGGGCGACCGAGGAGAGTAGGCCAGTCAGAGTGAAGCCGCCATCTGGAAGGGGAGACATGGGAAAGGGCTATCTAGGAAGGGGCGACCTAAGAGAGTATGCCACTCAGAGTGAAGCCATTTAGAGTTGGTCAACATGGAAAGGGCTACTTGGGAAGGGGCGACCTAGGAGAGTAGGCCACCCAAAGTGAAGCCGTCCAGAGTGGGCTAACGTAGACGTTGGGTCTTGAAGCGGGGGGAAATGTTAGAAATTCTACAAAGGGAAACAGTTGGGTAAGTGGGTTATAAGGGTTTGGGCACCCTCCCTTGGGAAGTTGATTTTCCAAAGAGAGTTCTACTCAAGCCCAATAAGACCCACTACCCAACCCAATTGTGTAAAAATATTAAATGGGTTCGCATCAATGGTATCAGAGCCATACCCTGCCTGAGCCCACTTTCCGGAAGGGACGGCCTGGAAAAGGGCTACTTGGGAAGGGGCGACTGAGGAGAGTAGGCCACTCAGAGTGAAGTTGTTGTCCGGAAGGGGCAACGTAGGAAAGGGCTACCTGGGAAGGGGCGACCTAAGAGAGTATGCCACTTAGAGTGAACCCATCCAGAGTGGGTCAACATGGAAAGGGCTACATGGGAAGGGGTGACCTTGGAGAGTAGGCCACCCAAAGTGAAGCTGCCCAGAGTGGGCCAATGTGGACGTTGGGTCTTGAAGTGGGGGGAAATGTTAGAAATCCTACATTAAAAGGGAAACGGTTAGGCAAGTGGGTTATAAGAGCTTGGGCATCACTTTCAATTGCTTTCCTTCTGGTCCCTGCGTTCCCTGTCTCTACACTGAAAAGGTTTTGTCGAAAGTTTGTCTAGACACTCATTCTTAGGTCCAAATGGTCTTCGAGATAAAGGTAATATTTTGTAGCTTCTTCATGACTGATGTTATATTTTCTTTGGTTCACTGAACTGTAAAAAGACATCAACTGATGTTTTTTAATACAGGTTCAATATCCAAGCAGCATTGACCTATCCCCAAATGAAGATACTGGGTAAAACTTTTACTTGTTTTTGTTTAAATATTCAAATATGCTTATTTTTCTTGTCTGATTTTTTTGATAAGATTCTTTTATTTTAATTTTTATCATTTGAAAGTTTACATGCTCTCCAATGTACTTCTTGTTAAGTTTCGTTTAATAAACTGTCATTCATAACTTTTTTTTGTTTGGTTTTACCAATCATTGCAACCTGAATTAGGCTGGCCATTATGATATGGTTCCATCAAAAGTTGGTGATTCTGGAGGGGCTGTATCTACTATGGATTCCATTCTTTCCTTAGATGATGGTAGATGGTTAAAACCTAAGGAGGATTTATGTCCTCCAATGGTTATGAAGAAAGGGAAGATCCTTTCCAGTTTGTCAGCATCAAGCAACCTTCTCCTCCTCCTGTTCTTGCTCAAGTGTAGCAGGAATTTACTCCAATTTCTCCATCTAAAGTTGATGATCCAATACCTAATCCAACCAGGCCTTCTCAGGATGGAACACTGAACTCTAGGTCGCATCAACATTTACACGGTGTAGGTCTCTCTGTACTGAGATTTATGTTATTGTGGCAGATTTTTTTTTTTTATTCTGGTGGTATTCTATTTATCAAATCGTGGTTATGATGCTTATAGCGCTTGATTTCGATGGATGCTAATTCTATCACTTTTGACTTTATCTTTTGCCAGTAAACTTGATGCAAGATTTCTTGAGATTGGCTCGGGCAAATACAGAAAAAAAAAAATTAGAGACCTGTGGCATTCTTGCTGGTGCGCTGGTTAGAGAACTAAAACAGATACTGCTTTCTTTTTTTGGGGGTAAGTGGTAACCACCAGAAGTGCTGACGTGGTTTCTTATATTTTACTTTTATATGGCTGTAGAAAAACAAGGACACTCTTTTTCCCAAAGCAGGAGTCAACATCTGATTTGGTATGATAGCAATTATTTTTGTTTAATTTTATCCATTTTATTAGTTAGTTTTGAGTTCGTCCTGTCAAATGTTAGTTTAACCTCTTTAGCTTTAAGGTTCAATTTTGGCATTTCTTTTGTGTTTTAATTACTGTTTACTTAGCTACCATCAATTTTGTGTTGCCGACTCGTGAACTTTGAAACTATGAATAAGTGGTGGAAATTCAAGGTTCATTTTGACTCATAAAATGCATACATACTGGAAATAGAATAAAGAATTAGATACTTAAGTTATGTTGTCACCTTTGTGCGATGAGAAACGTTAGAATTAGTAAAAAATAGAAAAGAACTTAGAAAAAAAAAAGAATTTACCTTTAAAGAAAAGAAAGTCCAAGAATAGTTAACGGAGACGAGAACTAAGTATAGATTGATTTACTTACTGAGTAATTAGTGTTCACTCTGTTATTTTGATCATTTTTGCAGCTAATAGATTATTCACGATCAGATGGGTTGTTGACATGCGAGGGAGCTACGAGGCACTGTCCAAGAAATAGTTTTTGATCTTGTAAATATTTAAAAGTGAACTCTTGAGTAAATATTTATATATTACTTATAGTTAAATGTTTTATGCTTACATTATTCATGAATGAGTTTTACATACGAAAATATTGTAGCCGTTGCGTAAGTTTTAAAATATGAGCAAAATATTTACTAGAATCATATTTAATTTCCCCAAGTTTCTCGTAGCTAGAAAGAGCATTACAAAAATATAAACAAATGTGAAGGTCGATGAAGTTAGAGTAGAATGGGCGGTGTATGTTTCAAACTTTGTTTAATTTGTTTAGTTTTAGTGATGATGAAATGTATGCATATTTTAAAACTTATATTGTTGATGTGTGTGTGTGTGTGTGTACCATTCAATAGATTAATTGAGAAATTGTGAAATGTCTAAATTTATTGTTGAATTGTGATAACAGTTGTTGGTTAAGGAATATTATAAATAATTTCATTGCATTATTTCATAATTTAATTGATAATATAATCAAGAAAAGAAAAGAAAAATATTTAAAAAAAATTCTTGACAACTAATTTATTACTGTCAAGAATGAAAAATTACTATTAATATAATTTATTATTATTAATAATAATAATAATAGTTAATTTAATAATAATAATAATAATAATAATAATTATTATTATTATCAACTTTTTTTTTGTTAAAAACTCTTGACAGTTCTACAAACTGTCACGAATTTGTTAAAATTACTTCAAATCCTTGACAGTTTTGAATTGTCACGAATCTATTATTGACAGTTTAAAACAGTAAAGAACTTTTCTTGATAAGGGCTTCTATAACATTTCAAAAACTGTCAAGAAATACCCTTCTTGAAATAACTGTCAATAAAACCTTTTTTTCTTTTTCTTATAGTGATAGCATAATAGTGTATCTGAAAGGAGAAATCGAACCTTGCTTGATATGGTTCGATCTATGATGAGCTTTACAAACTTACCCACATCATTATAGGGCTATGCCTTGGAAGCTGTAACTCATACATTGAATCGTGTACCGTCAAAATCTGTAGATAATACGCCATATGAATTTTGGAACGGGAAAAAGCCTATTTTGTCTTATCTGAGAGTTTGGGGTTACAAAGCTTATGTCAAGAAATTCACTTTGAACAAGCTTGCCTCAAAATCTCACAAGTGTATTTTCATGGGGTATCCTAAGGAAACATACCCCACGAAAATTAAAGGATACTACTTCTACCACCCACATGAACAAAAGATATGTGTTGCACGTACTGGGGTTTTCCTAGAGATGGAGTTTATTCTCAAAGGTAATAATGGGAGGAAGGTAGAACTCGATGAAGTTTTGATTATACAAAATACAACGGATTTAGAACGGGATGATGTTCCACCTGAAGTGGTTGAACATCGTGAGGAGATTACTCCACAAGAAGTGGCCCCAAGTGAACCTAGTATCACAAGAATTGCATAGGTTTGGGAGAATACTCCCGGAGCCCAAGAGATATGGTTTTCTCGTGACTCAGCATATCGACATATTGGTCTATGTAGATGATGAATCCATAACCTATGATGAAGCAATGTCGGATCCAGATTTTGATAAATGGCTTAAGGCCATGAAATCCGAAATGGACTCCATGTACTAGAACCAAGTATGGATTCTAGTGGATCCACCTAAAGGGGTGCAACCTATATGGTGTAAATACGTCTTCAAGAAGAAGACTGACATGGATGGTAACGTGCAAACCTATAAAGCACGATTGGTTGCTAAAGGTTTTAAACAAAAGCATGACATAGACTATGGTGAAACCTTGTCGCTGGTTATGATGCTGAAGTCCATTCGAATTATGCTTGCGATAGCTACATATCACGATTACAAGATTTGGCAGATGGATGTCAAAATTGTTTTCCTTAATGGTAACCTTATGGAGGATGTCTATATAGCATAACCCGATATTTTCGTTTTTGATGGACAAGCATAAAATGTATTAAAGCTGTAGAGATCCATTTATGGACTCAAGCAAGCTTCGAGGAGCTGGAAAATTTGTTTTGATTAAGCCTTTAGAGAGTTCAGATTCATTAAGAACAAAAACGAACCTTGTACATACAAGAAGATCAGTGGGAGTGTGATTGTATTCTTAGTATTGTATGTTGACGACATACTTCTCATTGGGAATGATATGCCAAATTTATAGTTGGTAAATACTTATTAATCAAGTGCTTTTCCATGAAGGACTTAGGAGAGGCAGCTATATCCTCGGTATAAAGATCTACTGTGATAGATCAAATAGACTGCTAGGTGTAAGTCATAGTACACACATTGACAAGGTGTTGAAAAAATTCAGTATGGAGGAATCCAAGAAATGATTCTTGCAAATGTCACATGGCATATGTCTCTCTAAAGATATGTGTCCTAAAACACAAGAAAAGAGAGAAAAGATGAATAGTACCCAATCTGCATCGACTATTGGATCTATCATGTGTTAGTGTATGCCCTAGAAACCAATCGCATTGTTGGTTCCAGGGCACTTTGTCTTGTAAATAAATATTTGAAATATCAATAAAAGAATAGTTATTTTTCACATGTTTCCTTACTGCTTCGATTATTTAATGGATTGATATACATACATCTTTAACATGTGAAGTGTCCGGATGATACGAATCTTTAGAAGATTAAGATCATCAAAGCGTTCCTTACGTAAGCAATGTTAATTGAGCAATAACATTGCATAGCAGACATGCTGAATGTCTCCATTGAATATCATGTGATGGTATTAGTGTGGGTGATTATAACAGTTATATCATTAGGACGTTAGCATGGATGAACAATTAGTGAACTGTTTTTTGAACTTGACCGATTACGATGTATCACATGGACATTTAGAATGTGATCAATGATACATAGTAGGATTGTACTAGTGTATATGTAATCCTTTGACCTGAGACGTCACAGCTGAATCCGACATAGGATGCATATGATTCATATTGTGTATAAACACGAGGCTAATCATGTCTTGTGCTAGAAGCCGGTTTGATCATGTGTTATTTATGTGCGGGGACAGGTGATGGTCAAGACGGGATTCGTTGACTCGAAACGGTGGGTTTCCAAGTTCCCAGTTGTATATCAATAAACGATGGAAACAGTAAACCTCTGATCAGAAGGTAAATTAAATGTCATATGAAAGGTGGTTTCATGATGACACAACGAGTAAAGATTGAGTTGAGGGTTTTGACAAACCATGAATGTTACACCCCAATCCGGGTAACCCTGACCTCGACGGATCCGGGTGGACCGAGGGCTTCGGACTCCCAAAATGGGGTGAGATTTTTCGAAAACCATTTATAAATTCAAAATATAGTCTTTATTACAAAACAATTTACATAAAATTGTATCAGAATGCAACTACTATGTACAATCATCATGCTAGTGAACATGCGTTTGCGAACCAGCAGAAAGTGTGCCACCTGCGCCTCGGGTACCTTGAATGCAAACCTGAGGGGAAAACATTAAAATAGTGAGCTAAAAAGCTCAGTGAGTGGAAAACATAATACAACTGAAAATAACTCACGGCTGCTACTCAGCATGAAGAAAACTCATAATTCATTCCCTTTAATTCACAATCACTCATTCCAACAAAATAATTCACACTCCTACACCACCTTTCTATTATCCTGGATCATCATATTCTTCCATTAAATATGCAACACCATCATCGCCATAGATGAATAGTCATTCCTGACATAAAACTCACTCTTATCGATATCGATAACATCAGTTGTCCACAATCTTATCACTCTAAATTCATCAGATATCCATAATACTGTCTCCGACCAACGATCATCGGATATCCTTAATTTTGTCCCAACCTATACTGGCTGGACTCATAGATTTCAACACTCATCTATACCCATTGAATATTCATAATTACCATACCAGTCAACACCGTACAATTATCTCTCCAGCCTCACATACTGAATATAACAAATACTACTCCAGTCTCACCCGTTAGATACTCAGACATCTCTCCAGCCTCGCCCGCTGGACATCACAAACATCTCTCCAGCCTCATCCGTTGGATATTCAAACATCTTTCTAGTCTCACCCGCTGGATATCACAAACATCTCTCCAGCCTCATCTGCTGGATATTCAAATATCTCTCCAGCCTTACCCGCTGGATATCACAAACACTACTCCAGCCTCACCCGCTGGATGTCACAAACATCTCTCCAGCTTCACCCACTGGATACTCAAACACCTCTCTAGCCTCACCCACTGGATACTCAAACACCTCTCCAACCTCACCCACTAGATACTCAAACACCTCTCCAGCCTCACCCGCTGGATATCACTATCTCTGTGTTCACAGACTCCACCATAAACCCCGGGTAGAGACCTTATAAGCATCACCCAATTTACATGCTATATCAATCAAATGCTCTAGCGCTCACCCGGCAAACTCCGGTATAGGCGAGGTCATCTCTTGTGGCTCATCTCTCATCCGCTCTATCCTGGGGAATACTCAACAGGCTTGCACCCCAAGGATCACCTAACGTACTCAGCTTAAGTGGAATCCTCGCATGTTGGTCGCTTCACTCATAAACAATGTCGCTCATACCCAACTCATTTCCAATTGAGTCTTGATTAGAGTGGCCAATCCACTTTGGCCATCTAAACCAAAACTGGTCTGTCTCTTAAACCGTCTCATTCTCTCACATCGACTCCTTATAAGCTAATTCGTATTTCGATCTATTGACATTGTACCATGATTTAGTCATTTCTCAATCCTCGCCACACACACCAAATACCCGTTCCATATATATACATAGACATACCAACATATCAAACAATACATGTCTAAGCATTTTAAATACTGAAAATAAGTCTCTACAAAAACCTAATGGTCCACTCACCTGATCGGAGTAATTGTCAAGCTTATCTTCCTTGTCCGGGATCCAAAGAATTCTCCCCACCGAGTCTTCCTGTGGTAATCCACAATAGTCACTAATAACACTAACACTATCGGTTAATTTAACTTCCTTTTTAATACAAATCTTCTTATATCCGAATATCAATCACTCTCAAGAATTTCATAAAACTGTGGTTCCTGGCTAATATCAATTTAGTCCTTATTTGAAAAATATCATTTTGCCCCCTCTAATTTTCTATTATTATAAATTAGTCCCTTAAATTTTTAGTCTTTCAATTAACCCCTATAGTTTTTTATATTACACTTAAGTCCCTCAACCTTGGAATTATTGCCATTACACCCCTGTCTACTTGACAGGTTTCAAATTTTGCATTTATACCCCTAAAAATCTAGGGTTTTCTAAGCTTTGTCACCTCGGCTACATTCCCTTGTCACCGCGGCGACAAACCTTCTGGAATTCGGACTTCAAACATTGATGAATTTCGCTGTGGTGACATCCCATTGTCGCCTCGGTGACAACTCAAATCTAGCACTTTGCCGTGACAACAATCTGGGTTTTCCAGATTGTCCCCCACAGATTTGTCATATTTCTCACCCAATTACTTCTTAATTAACCCACATTATATACACAACATCTCATTTACACAAGACAACCAAAAACCCACTTCAATTTACATCATTATTTACACCTCAATTTAATCCCAAAAATCCCCATTTTCAATTTCTCAAATAAAGGGTGGAGAAAGATGATAATAATGAAATTGAAGCATAAATGGAAGCATGATCTTACCAATTAGCCGGATTTTAGCTCAATTCCATCAAAT
>WYDK02061322.1:0-11962 GCA_009867345.2 Toxicodendron radicans | reverse complement strand
AGGGAATAAAATGTCAACTTTTTAAATTAAAAAAAATACAAAAATATTAGGTTTACAATCTTTTCTCACAAACTTTCTTTTACAACCCTGATATGTCAGTTCGTAATTGGTCAGATTGTAAATATGTTCCATTTGATAAATTGCAGTTGATCAATTGTGAACTACCATATTGAGATTATGAGAGAAAATTTGTGAGAAAAGATTGTGTACATAGCATTATTAAAATAATAATAATAATAAATTGGGATGAAGGACATTTATGATTTTTTATTTTATTTCTGAAACTAGTTTCAAACTATTTTCCAGCTACACTGACAGGCTGTTGTAGACAATAAGCATGTCTAAGGGACCCGGACTTTGGTTTCTTACAATGAGGAATGCATTTGGATAACTGCCAAATGAATTTGATAATCCGAGGGCAGCAACTTCTCTGCAATGACATCATTAAGCATTTTTATTTTGTATCGAGGTTAGTGATTGTTGTGTAGGGTTTTTTACGAAGGTCCAGGGAGGCTGGTGGCGAGTCAATTTTAATTTATGCCCGATGTGGAAGGGTCGCCCAATACGGTTCGACAGATAAAATTCTCAATTATTGCAGTAGCTCGACAAAAAGCTCTAGGTCGCCAGAACGAATGTGTTTGCTAAGGTGACAGCTAGTTGATATGATACATCTTATCCCTTAGCAAGGGATATGATCAGACTCAAATTCCAAATTGATACCCAATCTCGGAAATCTCGGGATTGATTTCTTCATTGAAGCATAATTCTATTTTGGTTGAACTTACCATGTAAAAGAGAGCACTATAAATATCCCAACCTTTTATTGAAGAGGGGTTACAAATTATTCAATAAAATTATAGTGGACGTAGACATTCATTAAAGAGGCTGAACCACTTTAAAAATCCTTGTGTTCTTTCATATTTGCTGAGTTTTTTGTGTTTTTCATTGTCCTTTGCTGGTTATATTCAACCACGTACACATCCATTCCGGTTCCGATCAAGGTCAACCGGATATCTCTAGTTGGTGTGAATTTTCGTATCAACATTTTGGAGCTAGAAGGAGGGGCTATCTGCAACAACAACAAGGTTCGCACAAGAAAATGATTTGGCAGACATGGCCCATACCAGAACATCCAGACATCCAGAAAGAAACGTGAGAACAAAAATCCTACCTAGCAAGAAGGCGACATCCGTTTGCCATTGGTCACTGAGACTCCCGGGGCTGGACCTCCAACCCGGAGCATGGTGAGTTGATAGATATGATTAAATCTTTAACCAATGTAGTGCAGGTTATGCAGCAGGATATGGCGGGGATGAAAAATTTTCAGGAGGCAGAGCTCGACAGGCCGATGTTCACTGAGCTAACCCCAACTGGATGGAGTCAACAACAGACTGATCGTTCAGGATCGTCTGCACCTAGAGGGTCTTAGCGAGCTCCCGCTCATTTCACCAAGAGCCAGGTGCCTCATCCTGTCAACAATCCAGGAAGGCGACCCGACAAACGGATTATGGGCGCGATGGATCCACCCATGAATGCTCGTTTTATGCAGTGAAAAGGTAACTCGCGTGCAGGTTACAACCGACGCCCAACACAAGCCTGACCATTGGGTCAACACCACAATTCTCGGTGTCATGGTCTTAACCGGTACCACGAACAGGTTAGTACGTACGACAATATTTACTATCCCAATCGGTAAGCTATAGAATCATGCGCAAGTGCGCATAGTCCTTTGGTCAGGACAAAAGACCTTAGGTCCCATTTGATCGAACAAAGAGCCAGCAACGCTCAAAACCTAAATCTTCCAGCCAACGAGCTCGAACAGATGTAAAGAATGCTGGACGATCTCAAAGCCTGATAGGAAATTGCAAATCAGGCAGAAACTATAGTATGCTCGCCATTTTCTGAGCAAATTCACCTGGCGCCCCTCCCCTCTGGATTCAAAGCGCCAGAGATGAAATATGATGGAAGGGGGGAACCAAATAAGCATATGGATGCGTTCAACGATTTTACTGAACTACACCAGGTCTCCGACTTAGCAAAATGTCGCTGTTTCTCTGTAACTTTGGTTAGAGAGGCCAAGAAATGGTACAAAAGATTAGCTACGAGCTCAATTACTTCCTGGCAACAGTTCGCCTCCCTATATCTACAGCAATTCAAGGCAAGGTTGCAATTTTCAATGCTGCTCAACTATTTGAGCAACATTCTTCAGGAGAAGGGCGAGTATCTAACTTCATATTTAAGGAGATTTCAGAGTGAAAAAACTAAGGTCACTAACACTCCGAAAGAATCAATCAAAACGTTATTGATTGCGGGGGTGAGGCCACAAACTGAGGTCTGGAATTAACTACAGCGAGACGATAACGTGAGTTTGGCACAGTTTTATAGAATGGCTGAAAAACACCAAAGGGTGGAGAGCTCGTTGGAAGCTCTGAAAGGAGGCCCGTCGGGCAGTAATGTCGATCAGCGACCAGATCGCTTGGCAGATATAAGAAGAACCTATGATCGGGTTGAAAGACACCGATTCAATAAAAAGTAAATACCAGAGTTCAGGGAAAGAGAACCAGTAGCTTGATTTGCAGAGTACACTCCCTTAGTTGACTCAATATCTCATATTTACGAGGTGTCCAACGAGGTGAAGAGGGCTCCCCGCCTAGAGAAAACAAGGGCCTCATCATTCAGGCGGGACACTTGGAAATACTGTCGATTCCACCGAGATGTTGGTCACAATACTGATGAGTGCCGAAACTTGAAAGATGTCATTGAACAGTTGATAAGGAGGGGGCATCTGAAGGATTTTGTCAAAAAGGAAGAAAAGGTTGAAGTAGTAGCAAGGCCAACTAAAAATGAAAAAACAAAGAGCCCGCTACCAGGCGGGTATAATGTCCAAATGATTTATGGCAGGCAGAGCTCAATTGGAAACTCGAGGCATGCTCGGGAAAGAGATGGTCGGGAAGCAAGGAATGGTTCCGTTTCCAAGGTAATGGTGGTAGAGACAAGGCCGCAAAAAAGGCCCATGGTTGACAGCGACGTGATAGGTTTCACTAGAGAAGAGAACGAGGAGTATCCCAAGCACTCTCGTGATGCAATAGTGGTGACGATTATGATCGGGAATAGTAAGGTATTCCGTTTGATGATTGACAATGGGAGCGCGGTGAATGTCCTTTTTTTAGAAGCATTCCACGAAATGAGGTTCACAGAGCGGCACTTGAAACCTTGCTCAGTGCCCATTCGCTGATTCACAGGAGACAATGTGATCCCAAAGGGGATGATCGACCTTCCCGTAACCATAGAGGAAGGGGATTGTGTAAGAATAGAAATGCAAGAATTCATCGTGGTCGACTGCCCGACGACCTACAACATAATTTTGGGAAGGTTGTTTTTAGATGACTTTGAAGTAATCGATTCAGTCCGATGTCAAGCAATTAAGTTTCTGACTGATAACGGTGTCTGAATTCTTAAAGGTTCAATCGACGCTGTGAAAAAATGTTACAATGCCGCTGTGACTGCAACCAACATGTGGCCTATGATTAAAACTATGGTTATAGAGGAAATTAGCCCGCAAACTCCAAATTTTGGGCCATTAGAGGATACAGTTAATCCTCGTATCCACAGGGAAGACCCCGCAGCAGGTCCTACTGAAGAGCTGCGGGATATCCCGGTTAATGATAAAGACCTGACAAGGGTGCTGAAGATTGGGAGCGGGCTGAGTGAGGAACAAACGGACAGATTGGTCGGGTTCCTCAAAGATAATTTAGACGTGTTTGCTTGGGTACATGCAGACATGGTAGGGATTCATCCTGACATAATGTGCCACAGGTTAAACTTCGACCCTACCGCAAAATCGATCTGACAAAAAAAGAGATCTATGGATGCGGAAAGGTCACAAACATTGAAGGATGAAGTGGATAAGTTGTCAAACATCAACTTCATAAGGGAAGTGAGATACCCGAATTGGCTCGCCAATCCAGTGTTGGTAAAGAAGTCAAATGGCAAGTGGCGGACTTGCGTCGACTTTACAGATCTAAACAAAGCATACCCCAAGGACAATTTCCCTCTTCCAAGAATTGACCAACTTGTTGACGCAATAGTCAGACATACACTCCTTAGTTTCATGGATGCATACTCGGGATACAATCAGATCCCTATGTATCAGCCTGACGAAGAACACACCTCTTTTATTACTGACCATGGTCTCTATTGTTACAAGGTGATGCCTTTCGGATTTAAAAATGAAGGTGCCACATACCAAAGGTTAGTCAACATGATGTTCGCTGAGCAGATCGACAAAACCATGGAGGTGTACATCGATGACATGTTGGTAAAAGCTAAAGAAGTTGTTGATCATGTCAAGCACTTAGCCGAAATGTTCGAAGTCCTCAGGAAATACCGGATGCGCTTGAACCCTTTGAAGTGCGTATTTGGTGTGGGCTCGGGGAAGTTTTTAGGATACATGATGAATCAGCGGGGTGTTGAAGCCAACCCTGATAAAATTCAGGCATTAATAAATATGAAGAGTCTGACAAAGGTAAAACATGTCCAAAGTTTGACGGGGCGAGTGGCCGCCCTCAGCAGATTTGTTTCCAAGGCAACAGACAAATGCTTGCCATTTTTCGAAGTACTAAAAGGGAACAAGAAATTTGAATGGACCGAGGAATGCGAGAGAGCATTCCAGGAGTTGAAAAAGCACCTAGGCCAACCTCCACTATTATCAAAGCCTATCTTGGACGAGCCTCTCCTTTTGTATTTGACAATATCATTTTTTGCCGTCAGTGCGGCACTAATGAGAGAAGAGGTGGGGGTTCAATGGCTCGTTTACTATGTAAGTAAGAGGTTGATCAATGCAGAGACGAGATATCCGAAAATGGAAAAACTGGTTTTGGCATTAATAATAGTGTCGAGAAAGTTACGACCTTACTTCCAAGCGCACAGTATCCACGTTCTGACAAATTTCCCGTTAAGAAAAGTGCTCCAAAAGCCTGAAACATCGGACAGGTTGATTTAGTGGTTGCTGGAACTGAGCCAGTACGACATTAAGTGCCTTCAAAGGCCAGGCTAGGCTAGGCCTTGGTTGATTTCATTTCGAAATTCTCCCATCAGCCCGGGGAAGAAATGACCCCTTCAAAATCGAACAACGATGAAGTCATTGCTTCAAAAATAGCAGAGGTGGAGTTGAGTTGGTAGTGGAAGTTATATGTAGATGGTTCCTCTAATGATAAGGGAGTGGGAGCCAGATTATTGTTGGAAAGCCCCCAGGGAGTGAAATTTCGGGCTGCTGTCAGATTTACATTCGCCACATCTAATAACGAGGTGGAATATGAGGCCCTTTTGGCGAGCATTGAGTTGGCGAAAGAGATGGGTGCGGAATCACTCATAATTCTAAGTGATTCGCAGCTCGTTGTAAATCAAGTGACTGGTGAGTATCAGGCTAAGGAATAAAGAATGGTCGTTTATTTACAGAGGGTAAAGCTAGAATTGGAGCCCTTCAAGAGTTATAGAATTCAGTAGATCCCAAGGGAACAGAATTTAATAGCAGATGCTCTGGCCCACCTAGCCTCCTCGATGAAAAATGAGTTCACCAAATCAATATTGGTAAGAACAAATTTAAAGTCAAGTATCAGCCGACAGAAGCGGTGATGGAGATAGTCCACTGATACAGCTGGATGGACCAAATCAAGGCATACTTAAAGGATGCTGAGGTGCCCGAAGATAAAAGCGAGGCACGAGCTTTACTGGAAAAATCGGCCCGATATGTTTTGATAAATGATAAGCTGTACAAACGGGGATATGATGCTCCGCTGCTTAAATGTGTAGACAAGGAAGATGCAGACTTCATCCTTAAAGAAATCCATGAAGGTATATATGGGAAACACTCCGGTGGACGAGCCCTCGCCTATAAGGTACTACGCCAAGGTTATTATTGCTCAACTATGTACGAAGATGCCACAGATTTTGTCCGCAAATGCGATAGGTGTCAGAGGTTCTGAAACATTCAACAGGCACTACCGTAAGAGCTCACGACACTAACCAACCCGTGGCCCTTCGCGGTTTGGGGAATTGACTTGGTAGGTCCGTTACCCCAAAGAAAAGGCGGGGTAAAGTTTCTCATAGTGGCAGTTGATTATTTTACAAAATGGGTGCAGATCGAGTCCCTGGCCACAGTGACGTCGGACAGAGTGAAAGACTTCATCTATAAGAATATCGTGTGTCAATTCGGGCTCCCCCACACTATAATAACGGATAATGGGAAAACGTTCGGCTGTGGGGAGTTTGTTTCCTTTTGTGAAGGTTTAGGCAACAGGAAGAGTTTCTCAGTCGTATATCAACCTCAAGGAAATGGGTAAGTCAAAGCCGTGGGCAAGGTGATCAAGCACACCTTGAGAAAAAGCTTGACGCTTTAAAGGGAAGATGGGTGGACGATTTGTCTGAAGTTTTGTAGTCGTACAGAACTACAGCGAGAACGTCAACTGGAGAGACTCCATTCTTGTTTGCATATGGTTGCAAAGCCATGGCTCCAGTTGAGGTCGGAGTAAAAACTTTCAGAAAGGAAATGTTCGATGAAAACATCAATGATTCCTTGATGAGACTAAGACTCGACTTGGTAGATGAACATCGAGCAAAATCACAGATTCGGCTCGCCTCTTACCAACAACGAGCTAAAAAGTACTTCAACTCCAAGGTCAAGAATCGAGAGTTCGAAAAGGGAGACCTTGTACTTAGAAGAATAGTCCCCGCCGCGGAGAAAACAAGCTGGGGGGTACTCGGCCCAAAATGGGAAGGACCGTTCAGAGTTGCCAAAAAGATCAAGCTGGGAACTTATAACCTGAAATACCTGAATGGGACAACAGTTTTGCGAGCATGAAATGTCGAGCACTTAAGGAGGTATTACCAGTAGTCTCGACCCAATCTAGATTTTTCCTTATTTTTTTTTCTTTTTATTTTATTGTAATTAGGTGGAGTCCGCCCTTGTTATCAATAAACGATGTTATTCAGAAAATTCAGTACTTATTATTTTAATCTATGTAAAGAATTTATTATTCGAGTCCGACCGGCAAAATGTCTTTAACCGCGCCATAGGATGGGCTCCGTTTGAATCAATCCGAAGTCTGAGGTCATTCCAGTGAAAAGGTATTAACCGCACCAGAGTGGACCTCACGAGTAAACGACCCGCTATCCGACAATCTATGTCTCGAGAAGTTAACCGAGAAAAACACACCAAGGAGAGATCAATAAAACTTCAGGGACCTAGACTTAGAAGTGTTTCAACACAAGTTAAAGTCGTTGCAAGTACAAGATCTCTTTCAATTCTTGGAAAATTTTGAGAAAAACCTTAAAGTAAAGCCAAGGCAAGGTAGACCAACTTCAAAGGAACACTACAGTTCAAAGATTGCAATGGAATTACGAAATTATAACAAAGTTTAGACAGAATATTCAATGTCATTCCAAAAATAGAAGCTCGCGAAAGCAAGTGCGTACATAAATTATTTAAAAAAAACACTAAGTAGCGGGTGTAGCACCCTCATTAGTTGGGTCGTCAGATCCGGCAAAGATGTGCCGTCAGTAGGTAGGGCAGTGTAAGATGCAGCAGTCAGGTTTGCGATTTCTTCGGTGGGCCCCTAAAATGAGTCATTGGCCTCATTATCCTCCGACTCGCTACTTTTGGAATGAAGCTCTTCTTCCTTGGGCTCGCCAGCCTTAACCTCCTCAGCCTCAGGCTCACCGTCTTCCGGGTACACAAAAGTGCCCCTAGAAGCTTCACACCGAAACCGCTCTATCTCAATCTGGTATTGTTTGGGAAGGAAGGAAAATTCCCAGCCAGGGTCAGTCTCAAACATCATCCTCACAAGATTTAGTGACGTCTCCCAGAGGTCAATGACATATCTTTTTTTGGCCTCCTTAACAGTTGCCCTGAGGTGGACAACTTTAGTCTTTTTCTCAGTGCGCGCCTCTCGGACTTGAACCAATTGATGAGATTGATCTGACAACCTCTTGTCTATCCAAAGGGTGCATGTCTCGGCTTTCTTAAGGTCGGCCGCAAGTTTGTCATTTGTAACCGCGAGCTTCCCTATTTCAGAACCGAGAACCTTTTTGTCCGCCACAACTTTATTTTTTGCAGCCTTAGAAGCCGTGAGCTTATCCTCAAACTCCTTCCTGGCATCCTCGCTGAATGTTTTTAAGGCCACCAGCTCGCCCTCCAACTCTTTGATTCTCTGTTTTTTGCGTTGGACTTTCTCACACACCTTTTCTTTGGTGTTAAGGGCCTCGTGAATGGCTGCCTCGGAGTCCTCCAAAGTGTCGTAGTGCGTATGATAGAGATGAGCAGCCATAAAGTATGCCTGAGAACATAATGTTAACGGGAGGTGTGGAAAAGAGAAAATTCTAACAAGCGGGGTCAGATGGTTGTATTACCTTACTCATCACCCGAGCAGTATTGAAAAACTGGCTATGGGCGGGCAGAGCTTTGGATTGCTCCTAGAGATTGTCGGAGACAGACTCTTTTGTCAATGTCGCCCCAATAGGGATCTTGTCAAGAAGAGTGAGAATAAGAGCATCCAAGTTCGAGTCCTCGAGCTCCCCTTCAGAGCGGGTCGAAGCCCTTTCTCCCATTTCCTTGCCTTTCATTTTTAAAGTTTTCGAGCCCTTGCCATTAGGACTTGAAACCTGATCAAGAGCGGACCCCTTCTTAGGGCCTACGGCGGTCTCCTTGGCCGCCCTCTTTGAACTCGGAGCACCTTGAGACATGCCCCCAAGGCATTTCACCCCTATCGCCCCTAGGAAATAGGGGCCGACAAAGCAACGACCACAGAGGTTGGCGTAGCAAGGGTCTTTGAGATGATCATCGCTGGGGCGGGGACCTCGAAAATGGTCGCTGTCGATTTTAGGGCAACGCTGGTTCCTCCGGTCAAGGTCCCGCTTCTTTTTGAAGTCGATTTGCTTTCATAGCTGATGGGCTTAACGACAAACCGTGTTTCTATAAACGTGGTTTACAAGTCAGCAACAGGTGAACAATATGAAAATAAGATTAGCTCAAGATGAGTCCGACACTTACTCCTTATTTTACGGGGTAAAGAGATGTAAACGATCGTGAATTTAGCGGGCTCAGGACATAACCCGTACCCTTGTAGGTTGGAGATGTGGAAGAGTTGTCCAACCTCTCGCTAACTCTCAGGAAGCGTGCTAAATTGGGCGAGACGGGAAGTGTCGAAATCAGGGGGTGGTTGCTTGTCACGGCTCGCTAACAAAGAAACAAGGGGTTGTTAAAAAAAATGAATGAGCGAAGAAACTGTTGAATGACACCACAAAAAAGGTCAACGGTGGGCTTACATGTATCTCCTTAAAAGACATATATCCCACTCAAAGAAGAAGTAGTTATAATCCCAGTTCCTTATTTTACCCGAGATTTTAGCCAAGCCATTGAATTTCCTGCTGGTTTTTGACAGATAATAAGTATAATCTTGGCCTTTCTTGAGTTTGTTTAAGAACACAAGCTCGTCGATCGTAAGACCGCTCAGGAGGTAGACTTGAAAAGCTTTAAATAACCCGATAATTATTAAATAGGAATTCGTCGTTAACTGAAGCGGTGCAAGATTGTAATACTGGAGCACACTTAAGATGAACGGATGTGGTGGAATGGAAAACCCATACCTAAACAGGGTTTCAGTAATGGCGTACCAGCCCGTAAAGGATATTTTTCTCACATACCCCGCTGGTAGCATAAAGGGGAGTTTGGATGGAGTATCGTTCCCAGATTTTAGCAAGGTTTTCCTCATCTATCGAAGTGGAAGGGTCCTTATTTAAAACGGTCTAATAATCCGGGGTTATAATTTGGATGGAATCGTCGGACTGATTGCTGGATCCAGCGTTTGAGCAAGTACTGCCATCTCCGAACAATTCGTCGATACTGGTGTTGGAGACAGACTGCGACATGGGAGCGTAGACACCTGAAACACGGATTAAACAAGTGTTATGGTCAAGCCTCTAAGCCGAGAACATAGACACTTGTAATCGGGCCAGACGTCTAAGATAGCCTGACGTCAAACTTGCGAATCTGAAGTGAGCTTAGGAAGTGTAATTCTAAAACCCAGATCCCAATAGCGGAATGTGGCGGCCTATTAATCATTTGTTGGCCGTTTTCTAGGGAAGAAATCCAAAGAAAACCCTAGGCCACCCCAAATAAGGCCAAACATGCTAGTATGTGTCAAACCACTAGTAAAACGGAAACGACATGGGCATAAATGATAAAGATTAAAAAGGAGAGTACTCACAGGAAAAGATTAACGACTGGAAATGCTGAAGAAGAGGGCACAATAAGCCAAGTCGGACTGGGAACATCTCTCTGAAGAAGGGAACGATGGGAGTGAATAGCCAAAGAATGAATAAGGCAAAAAGAAATGCCCCTTTTTATAGGAAATTTCGAATGGGGCGGGAAGCGATCTCAACCGTCCGATTGAGCGAACCATCCTAGCCTTTAAATGCGGGACAATCTCAACTGCTAGGCAGGACACATGTCGACAATCCGAGGAGGCAACGTAACCGTCGAGGCCTTTCATCATAATCGATGAGATACGAAGCGACGTGGTCAGCTGTTAGAGTAATTAAAGAGGCGGCTGTATTAAATGAGACTAAACAGCTTAACGGTTGTTGAAGTGAGCGACTCATTATCTCGAAAAGGCGGACTCACACAACGATAGTGTCTGCACTCCGACAGGCGACCTCCAAATACTGAGGGGTAGATGTTGTGCGGGATTTTTTGTGAAGAGTCCGCCTAAGTCGGTCAATCAGGGAAAAGGTATAGGGAGGCTAGTGGCGAGTCAATTTTTATTTATGCCCGATGTGGAAGGGTCGCCCAATATAGTCTGACAGATAATGTTCTCAATTATTGCAATAGGTCGACAAAAAGCCCTAAGTCGCCAAAACGAATGTGTTCACCAAGGTGACAACTAGTTGATATGATAAATTTTATCCCTTAGCAATAGGGATATGATCAGAGTCAAATTCCAAATTGATACATAATCTTGGAAATCTGGGGATTTATTTCCTCATTGAAGCTCAATTCTATTTTGGTTGAACTTACCATGTAAAAGAGAGCACTATAAATACCCTAACCTTTTATTGAAGAGGGGTTACGAATTATTCAATAAAAATTACAGTGGACGTAGGCATTCATTAAAGAGGCTGAACCACTTTAAAAATCCTTGTGTTCTTGCATTTTTGTTGAGTTTATTGTGTTTTTCATTGTCCGTTCCTGGTTATATTCAACCACGTACACATCCGTTCTGGTTCAGATCATGGTCAACTGGATCTCTCTGGTTGATGCGAATTTTCGTATCAACAGTGACGACAAGGTCATAGCTACATTATCACCTCACTAACAACCCAAAAAAAAAAAAACGCCTCCATAAAAGAATCGACGAGAAACCATAAAATCAATATTCAGCTTTGAATCAATGTAGCCAGTGACTCTGGTCCAAACTCTAAAGACTATTTTCGTGCCTTACTTCAACACTCTTGAACCCTGGTTCATTGTTGTTTAAATTTTTTTTGCTCGTTTCCTGTTTCTTATAGGGGTGAGCATGGGTAACGGTCCTACCCGGAATCGATGGTACCCACTCATCGGTTCCATTAGGGTCCGGTTTTGGTTTCAAAAAATTAGAATAGTCGGTTCCGGTTCCTATAGTCTTGTAATTGTTTTTAAAAGTAGGGGTATTTTAAATTTAGTTGGGTACCTGGAATCAAAATCTATGTTCCAGGTTTCGACTCCAGGTTCTTAGGAACCAAAATAAACTGGTTCTGATTTCGGTTCCAAATCTTAGGAATCAGTCGGTTCTGATTCTGATTCTGATTCTGGTTCTGGTTTCAGTTCCTTCAAAAAATCTAGGGTACCTGGAACTTCACCTTTAGTTTCTTAACATTAATTCATAATTTGGGTTAGGGTTTTTGGGCAACGAGAAATGGCAAGATTCGT
>WYDK02061312.1:0-11967 GCA_009867345.2 Toxicodendron radicans | reverse complement strand
TTTTATTTCCTTTAAGGCAATTTCAAAGAATTATTACTAAGGGTATGAGAATGAAATATACAATCTTATGTACCTTTCATGCTCTTTGGTGAGGGTATTACAAAAGTGGTATTTTGAAACTGCATGAGTGGGAAAGTGTTATTTTGCCAAACCTTCAATGGGAAAATGTTGTTCTCCCTAGATTGAAAAATAAATTATGTTAAATTAGATTGATAACAGAGGATCATATTGTAAAACCCTATATGACAAAAGTTCCTAGAGGATGGTGAATAAGAATCAATAAAATTATGTGCAGAATAAAAACTTTTCTAACACTACCCAATCAATGTGCAATAAATGAGAACAAATGAAAGCAATCAATGTGTACAATAATGATCAAGAAGTGAATGCATGAGAGAATAATAAATATCATCAATATTGAACAATAAAGATGACAGATAAAATGATGCAAATGATGGATATTCAATAGCAATAAATAAGAGTTAAGAAAATAGAAAATGCTCATACATTTATAGATGAAACCAACGCCCAAAACCACTTCACCTTCCCAAACACAACCTCCCAAACAACACCTCCCAAACAACAAAAACAAACCAAAAACTCCATTTTTTACTGAAAACAAGAGAAAAACCAATGAAACAGTAGTCGCAAGTGCTACCTGATAGTGAAACAAACTTCAACGAACGAGCAACGGTGGTCTCTGAAGCACGAATGTCGTTTGGCAACTGAGAAAGTGAAAGAAACTGAGAGAAATAAAAGGAAAATAGAAGATAGCGTTGACAGAGTTTGAGAATGAGAATGGTAAAGACTTGGTTGAGAATGCAAAAGTAATGCTTTGCCTTTTCCCTCTCAATTTATATTCAACCCTTAAGCGATCTCAACCGTCCGTGACCTCCATGTGGCAGCCATCGACGGTGTCAGTGGTTCTTATTTTTCATTTAAAAGAAAGACACAAATCTTGACCGTTGGAGACCTCCACGTGGCAAGCATCAAAAGCGTTAGTTATTTTCTCTCTCCACGCAAGCAAGAACGAACCCCAACCATTCGATCTTTGCCACGTGTCACGATCTAGCGGCGGACATCCAAAGGGTTGGTTAGCGCGTGGTTCGCACACCCTCTATCGAGTTGACAAGCGCCTTTATTATGCCCAAAAGATGTTTTTAATAATGGCGAGCAATTAATGCTGCCCATGCGCATTAAATGTCTCATCGTATTCGAAGTAAATGTCGTCTGTTCGCGGAATGTGAGAAGACAAGGAGTCATCAAGTTCATTTCACACTTTTGTCTTAGGAGAGCAGTTCGCATCCGATTCATTTCATAGACCACCAATTCGTAAGAAAAAAAGTTCGAATGAGATGATTTCAGAGGCGTTCAGATTGCTCACAACAACCCGTAGACAGTTAGCCGAATCAGACTAATCCAAGGAATGAAAAATTTCGGAATCCGATCACGATCAAAGATCTCACACTCCAAAAACTTGGGAGTATTTTTTATTGGGTAAAATCTGGTGTGTTCGTTGATGACATCACACGGCCTCCCAGGTTGTGCCACTTGTTCGTAGATGACCTCACTCAGTTCCATTGCAACCTATCAACCAATTGTCTCCCATTTTCAGTTCAAGCTCCACAAATGGCCTACACATGTCCGGTGGAACCCGCAATCACTCTCTATAAATAGAAGAACCCCCTCAACATTTTTGGGATCCTAGAAGCTCAAAAATCAGTTCTCTCAAAGGGAAATTGACAAGACGTTCTGAATAGCTTTCTCTCTATAGAACTGCTCTATTCGTGTAACCAGATCGCAACGATCTAACTTGTAATCTCTATAATTAATAGAAAACCACAGTGGATGTAGGAGTTCATTATACAGCCTCCGAACCACTCAAAAAACATGTGTTATTTATTTTACAAGTCATTAATTAATGAACTAAAGAATTAGATCACCTTCACCAATAATTAACTTAAACAACTTAAAACATTTTGGTTACAACGACCTCAAGGTAACTTGTTCGTTGGTGTGAATTTCAACATCAACATATTGGATGACTTCAAAAGCAACATTTTGTAACTTTTAGATTTCAAAAGCTGTTTTTGGGGAATTAATTACAAAAATATCCCAAAGCAAATTAAATTCTGAAACTTTTAATTTAAAAATATTTAAAATAAAAAAATTTAATAAAAATACTAAAAACAAAATAATTGAAAACTGGCTAGTGGAGTCACCGGCTAGAATGTTGCCAACGGTGGCCTAATACCGTTGCACTTGTTAATTGGCGATCTATGCAATTGGTTCGCAGCCTGTCAACCACAGTGGTGTTTTGTTGTAATAGGTCGCCAAAGTTTAACCCGTTACACCGCAATATTTGACGACATCGTTGGCATAGTTGTGTAGATTGCCAGCAATAACACGGAAAGTTAAAGTAGGTGACCAATAAGCTTGACAAAATCTCAAATCTTTCTCTCTCTAAATTCTAACCATTAATGTCATTATCAAATACAAAGTTAAAATATTATATAATGCCTAAAGAAAAACGTGATTCTCTTAAAAGTTATTGGCCCACTCTTACGTCTTCGTTTTATATAACACATGATTAATTTATAATTTTGTTGTAGCCGTCCTCTGGTCATCTAAAGTCTAAACAAGTAATTTTGTCAAAATAAAATTATTTTATTCAAGCAGAACCCTCAAATTAAGGGCTTAATTTCATTCGCCCCTATAAAATATTTAAGTCTGGAGCGGCACAACTGTTTTCAAAAACTTGTTAAAAAAACCCCTTTTGTTAAGACAATGTAAGCATAAGTCAACGTAAGAAGTAATAAATGACCTTTTTACCCTTATATTGTGTCAGAAATTTAAATCAAAATCAAAATTTATTGAAACAATTGGCCCCTAAAATTTTTGTAAGCCCTGCAGGTTTTAAAACCTGCAAAGGAACACTTGCAATCCCTTACAGGTTTGAAAAATTACAATTAAACCCCTGTGATATGGTTTCTTCCTCTTCTTTGTTGAACAACTCACAAATTTCCTCCAATCCAAATCAGCATACAAATCAACCCAAATTAGTAGCCTAAATCAAACCAAATTAACAAGCCCACCCAACATCTTCGAAACCCCAAATCCAATCATTGGCACTTGATTTTTTCCTCACTTTGTTCACAGGGAGAGAGAGGTTGGGGAAGAAAGTGTTACTGGGGTTTAGGATTCTGTAAAGGAAATTTTTCCCTATAGCAGTTAAGTTTAACAAATTTTTTGGTAAAGGCAGGGGCTTATTTGAAAGTCTTCAGAGACAGTTGTGCCAGTTGAGACTTAAGTATAATATAGGAGGGCGTAAAAATTAAGCCCAAATAAAGTTCAATTTTTATTTTCTTAAAATTGCTGATGTATGGTGAAAAGTAGTTAAAATCCCTATATATATATATTATTCCTCATGTTCAAGAAAGTGAAAGGGTCACCTGTAGAATTTGTTGATGCTTGAAATTACACCAACGAAACGATCTAAGTGCGTTATATGTTAACTGGTGAGAGCGATTTGATTCTGTTAGTTTGTTTGATTAATGTCTGCAAAATAAATAACAAAATAAGTTTTATAGTGGTTCGGAGGCTGATTAGCGAATTCCGACATCCACTGTGTTTTTACTATTGATTACAAGGTTACAAGCGAGATCGTTACGATCTATTTACACGAATATATTGACTCTAGAGAGAGGAAACTATTCGGAACTCTTTGTCAATTTTCTAGTGAGAGAACTGATTTCAAAGCTTCTGGGTCCTCTAAAATGTTGAGGAAGGTCTTCTATTTATAGGGAGCGAGTGCGGGTCACACCGGAGAAGTGTAAGCCTTTAGGGCACTTGGAGCAAGTGTTAGGGTAGATGCTCTAGAGCCAATCAATGTTGTAATCATATCATTTGTATCATGTTTATTTAATTAATAAAAGACATTTAATTATATCGTGTAAATCGTATTTAATTATATGTTGTGATATATACCCTTAGAATGGTGGAACTGTGACGAGGGTATCTAGTGCTTGAAATCTAGATAGTGAGGACCCTGTGATCACTTGTAGTGGCTATTCTAAAAACATCTATAGCCTCAGTTTTTTCTGACCTATGACACAAATAATACGGCAAAGCTATCATCGTGTTGAACGACCCTTTCGAAAGACAGTGACAGATCTCATTTGTCAGGGTTGTTAGGTGACAACATGGTGCGATACATGGGTGTTTGCTTCATGAGAAAGTTCACTGGACTAACCCATCAGAGGATTCCATATAGATGGTAACCACAGTGTCTATGGAATAAATCCTCTAACGGATGGTGGTGCATGTTATTCTTAGACTTAAGATCACCGGAGCGCCCTGTGCACCAATTGGTGTAGTTTGACACTAGCCCAACGTAGTCATTTTTAGGATTATCAAAACAGTGGTGATTGGCTACATTGAGAAGTGTATTGAGGCTATGGTGGATCAACAGAGGATTCATCACTCCCGGGTACGAGAGAAATTATCTTACGGCGCAATTCGGTTGTATTCACAACGATAATAAATCTATGGCCATAGTGGGATTGAGTTGTCGCTCAATCCAATTTCTTATTCTGGTCGTTGATCCAATAACCGAATACTTTATGATCAAGGGATATGTATCTGAGCTTGACAATATTTATGTGCTTCAGCCTTGATGAGATAATAGATGATGAAGGGATTGAATTGCACAGTAACCATATCGTTGACTGATAGCTATTTTGCTGAATCACTATCTATTGGGTGGCCATGATGCCTTTCTAGGGGCCAATCTTGGTTTGTGTGTAGTGAGATGATTAATTGGTTTTAATCGCGATGCTGCTCACTGCCAATATGATAGTGAGCCTGCGGGTCACACACATAAAGGGACAATTTAAGGTTTATAAGAATTTAAGGGCAATTTCGTCTTTTCAGATAGAAGGGTGATTTGATAATTTTGCTGTGCAATTAAATTTGTTGAGGTTGTTGCCTGTGTCCAATATTATATTGGAATTTATTTAGCAAAATTACGTAAATGATATTTTGGTAATTTGTTGTGCAATTAAATTTGATGTGTCCAATTTTATATTGGAATTTATATTAACAAATTATAAATTAATTATTATTAAATTAATATTAATATTAATATTAATAATTTTAATTAATATTAAATATCCATGCTATTCCAATTAGGAATAGGATTAATCATATTTCTTATTGGAATAGAGTTTCTTAAGTGCACTATATAAGAGCACTTTAAGAAAAATTAAAGAATAACTCTTTCCCCTAGCCGCACACGTTTTTACCAAAGAGAGATTGAATTTTTTTTCTGAAATATTCCAGCCCCTTTCTCATACCTTGAAGCCAATATTTCGATCTAGCAAATTGAGTATTGGTGATTAATCTTGTCTCTCTGTCGACTGTGTGAGTGCAATCCTTCACTTGGATTGGTTTGTGAAATATTCAGAATTAAAAGGTTGGTGGAGCCATCTACGTTGGTAAGATTCACTAAATCCTTGTATGAATTTAATTAATTATGTTTTTAACATGTAAATTATATAATCTTGTATCCAGATTCTGGATGGACTTGAAAGAAAATTTTAATCTGCCATGTATTTTTCACCGCGTTGTATGATTCAATTCCTTATAGCAAGTGGGAGACAGCTGGTTGGCTGGTTATTATGAGATTGGGTTACATAATTTGTGGACATGTGGCACGACGACCTCACTAGTCGTCTGACGTCATCAGTGGGCACACCGGATTTTACTCCATAACAAATACACCCAAGTTTTTGGAGTGTGAGATCGATGATCGTGATCGGAGTTCAAAAACTTCATTCACAGGGATAGTCGTCCCAGTGAACTATTGTCATCTCCTTGGTTGTGTTTGAAGAACCCACTTGGTCTTAAGCGATCTGGCTATGTGTGATCTTAACTTTTGCGAACTTGCTGTGTACGGACTAGTGGTCGCTGCAATGATGAGAGAACAAACTAATAATTCAACATCTTGAAGAGAGAGAGAGGGGGAGGAGGGGAGGGGATCTCTATCACTTAATTCACTTGAGTCTTTTGTGGGAAATCTCATAATTCATTAAATGCACTTGGAGGGTATTTAATGAGATTAACAATTAAAAAACATTCTTTGAGGCGTCATTAATGCGCTTGAAAACTCGGTGATGCACGTGTGTTACACGTGCCCACTAACTCGACAGTTACTCTTAATCTAATCATTGACACATGGCGTCGATTGGACGGTTTATATTTGTTCTCTCCTTTATTCAATACGAATAGGAACTGACGTCTTAGATGGTTGCCACGTAGAGGTCGCGAGCGGTCAGGATTCATTCTCACTTTAATGGATTAGAGAAAAGAATTGACGCTTCAGATGATTGCCACATGGAGGTCACGAACAGTAAGGATTCACTCTCTTTTGAAACATAAACAAACGAAGGAAAGCCAATAGTCACTTTTGCATTACGTATCGGAATTCTTGCCATTTTTATCTCAAACCTTAAACCTTTTTTCTCTTATTTTTCTCGTTATTTTTCTTTGCTTTCTCAGCTATGAAACACTATTTTTCGCCTTCTGGATTGTTGCTGCTTGTTCGTTGAAGCTTGTTTCTTGATTAGGTAACTTTTTTGTCTACCGTTTCATTGATTTTGTCGTCGTTCTTTCATCTTTGGTTTGCTGTGAAAAAGGGTGTTTTAGGTAATTTTTTCGTCTGGTTGTGTGTTTGCAGTGATAGGTTTGGGATGGTGAAGTGCTTTTGTGTATAAGATGTATGCGTTTTTGTTTTTAGGTCGAGTGTTTGGGCGTTTTGTTCGAGTTCTTCGTTTTCTCTTAGAGCGGATGAACTCATTTAAGGTTTAGTATTTTCTGTTGTTTTAGCCACATTGGCATGAGCATGAATTCGAACTTGAAGTTCGTTGATCTTAGTAGTTTCTCTTCGAGTTCGTTGTTTATTTTGTCCTTGGTTAATTTTGAGCCTGAGGTTATACACTTGTGGACTGTTTCACCTATAGATGCTTTGCCATTGCAGACGATCTATCCACCGGAGCACCCTCGTTCTCGAGAACAATAATTAGCAATTGCGATGGCTGATGATCAGACGAGGGATGCTGACATCGAGGCTGAGATCGCCGCGATGATGGATGACCACGAGGTCACTAATTAGGCACTGGTAGATGAGGAAGAATTTATGCCCAAGGTGATTTTGAACACCAATCTTGCAACGGTGCTCACAAAATATGCGCTTCAAATATCGATCTTCTGATACCTTGACTATTTGATGAGGAATCTGCCTCTGAGGCAAACGACGATCTCCAAGCAGATCTTTGAGGCCGGAGTGACCGTGCCCTTCCACCCATTTATTAGTTCGGTGCTCTACTACTTTGGTTTGGCGCCGCTTCAACTCACGTTGAACGCTTACTGAATCATAGCCAGGGCGTATGTTGCATGCAGAGAACACAATCTCGACGTACTGAAGGCCTACCAGTTTGCGATTGCCTATTCGGTGAAGATGCGCAAGAAGAAGGGCTTTTTCTTTCTTGCTCAAAAGAAAACAATAAGTGGAAGGATCATCGGGGCGATTAGCAACGTCGGCGACTACATATCGAAGTATTTCTTCATCGATTACAACGATGTTAGCCAATTCGTGGCAGAATTGGCTAAGACCGTTTGTGTCTCACATACTCGTCAACTTTAGTAATTTTTGAGTTTTGCATTTTTTATCGTTATTTTTGTTTGGTGCAGAGAATCGTCTCTATTACCTCTGGGCAGACGTGGATTGTTCGACGATCCAAAATTTGGATGAACTACTAGAGTCACAGCGACTCTGCTCCAACCGCCTGACACCGGAGTTGCTAAAGAAATATCTCATTATGCATACGGGTTAGAAATACGTTCCGAAGGTCTATGAAACAGGTAGTTATCATTTTGGCCAACTCCTTGATCGTTTATTGATTGTTGCGCTAGCTGACTTAATAAAACTTTGTTGTTCGTTGCAGTGCTTGCTCAGAGGAAAGCTAAGTCGGGCTTCCAAGTTGCGACAGATATGAGGTTACCCCGAGTCTCACTGCCAGAGATCCAGACTTGGGAGCCAACTGCTCTTCCTGAGTCATTAGCCCATGTTACTGAGGTCGGGGAAACTTTCTCTTGTCAAGAGCAAACACATTCATCGGCCCCTGAGATCGGTATAACCCAGACTTTTGTTCCCCAAGCGGTTGACACGAGCCCTCCCACGGTGGTGGTCGAAGAAGAGTTCACTCCGGTGTGACCTGCTCAAGATCGTTGCAAGAAGTTAGCCATCGACCAAGATGGTCATCGCACTTCATCTCGCAAGAGACAACGAAAGGAGATGATGCATAGACACTCACCTCATTCTGTTTGGGACCTGGACGCATCTGTGACGGTTTGAGCTGTCGACTCGGGGTAAGGAGTCCTCTATTACGCTTGAGGCTCTTCGCGACGCAATCGCTCAGCTACCCGACTATTTACGTGCCGCGATCTCCATTATGTCTGATTGTGTGATGAAATCATAGTGGAGATGATGGATGGCCAAGACGAAAAATGATCTCTTGGTCAAGACAGTTGGTGCCACATGCGAGGTATAATTTTTCTCCAAAAGTTTTCTAAATGTTGAGTAACTTTCATTCGTTTGACTTGGTTGCTTTTGATCGCAGGCTGCCTTGCTTTTGACCGCCTTACTCAACAAGGCCCACTTCGCTTTGAATAATGAAGAGCAGATCTGCTAAGTACGCAGGCCGCGAAAGCCTTCCTCGAGGGGCAGATCAAGATTAAGTGGTCAGACTTCCAAAAGAAGTTGGATGTTGAAACAAGTAACACCAAGGCCGCTCAGGCTACCGCTTCAACCTCGGAGATCGCCTTGAGGTGAGAGAGAGGCTTGAGCGAGCAGGTCTAGGCCGAGTTGATAGATTTACGAAAGAAGACAGACAAGACTATCAAGGAGCTCGAGGAGCAGCTTGTTGAGGCCAATAAAAGAGCTGACTGCGTCGAGTTGTACCACTGGACTCTTGTTGAATGTCTTTGTAGTCTCGTAGGGACAATTTTTGTATTTTTTCCATCTTGTAAGGTTTCGGTCGTTGTTCATAATTCATATTAATACAACACGACCTTTTTTACTTTGAGTTTCTTACAAGTGTTGTGTTCATCTTTTTTACACTTTCCATTCACCAAGTAAATAACAAATGAACAAATAAGATCGCTACCATGGGGCCTTTTCAACTCGTTATGGGTAGTATTTAGATTAGCATAATTTGCTTATAAAACGTTTCTAAGTGTTTTTTGGTTTTGCTACATTTTCTAATCACGGTCGAATAAATAATGTACTAGGAAACCACACTAATAGCTAACACTTTAGGATTGATGATCGTTATCCTAGGGCGGATAAGACCGAGGTCGTTACCTTAGGGCCTTGGTAGCTCGTTTTGGTAAGGTAAGATAAGAGATCATTTCAGATCACTACCTTTGGGTCTCGTCGGCTCGTTTTAATACGGTAGGATTGATGATCGTTTTAGATTGTTATCCTTGGGCGGACAAGATCAGGGTCGTTACCTTAGGGCATCGGCAGCTCATTTTGGTAAGGTAAGACCGGTATAAACACTGTGGAATTCTCACCGTTGAGATAACATATTTACAATATTGAGAATTCCACTTGATATGAACACTTGTTTTCTTGAATAATTCTTCGTAGACTGTTTTATTGACAGCAGTGGTTACAAGGGTGGTTCGACGATTTCGAGGTCACTGATCTACAAATGAGGGGCCCATTAAAAGTTCACGATTAAGTAATCCGTGAACCACCATGGGAGATTTGTCCATTGGCGGTTAGAGAATTGCTGGCCTATTGATAATATCTCATGAGGTGTTCGGGGTGCTAGGCTCACGGGTTCATTTTACCACTTAATTCTTCTAAGTGATAAGTCCTAGGTCACATGATGTTGGCGATCCGATAGGGTCCTTCCCAATTAGGGCCAAGTACTCCGGCATTCGGGTCTCTTGTGCGGATCATCACTTTGCGAAGTACTAGGTCGCCACACATGAAGTCCTTCTTCTTGACCTTGTTGTCAAATAATTTTTTCATCCTTTGTTGGTAAGAGTCAAGACGAAGCTGTCCAGTGGCGCGGTGTTCTTCTATTAGGTCAAGACTTAGCCGCATAAGCATTTCGTTATCCTCTCCCATATACGTGTCTCTTCACAATGAGCCGACACTGACTTCCACTGATATCAAGGCTTCGCAGCCATATGCCATTGAGAACGGGGTTTCACCCGTGGAAGTTCATGGGGTGGTGAGATATGACCACAGTACTTCAGAGAGATCATCTGGCTAGTTCCCCTTAGAATCATCAAGCTTCATTTTCAGGGTTCGCTTGATGATCTTGTTAATAGCTTCAACCTGTCTGTTGGCCTGAGGTTGTGCAACGGAAGAAAACTTGTTCTGGATCCCGAGATCGCGACAGAAATTTTTGAAGTCGTTGTTATCGAACTATTTTCTATTGTGGTGTGCTGTCGCAAGCAACCAAAAATAAACCCTAAACTCCTAAATTAAAAATATGCATTAATGGGAGCAAGGGTTGATCCCACAGAGAGTGTTGAGTCAATCTTACGTTACTTGAATCAAATTGGGGGGATTTGAGAATTGCAAAAATCTTAACAATTCAAATTAAAATAAAATCATAAACAATCAAGAGACAAACATTGGTCTAAGTTAACATCCACCATCTGAAATTTCACAATTTATCATTGATGCTATAATAAATCAATTTAAACCTTGAATATTCACTATGGGAATTATTTTCCTATTCCTCCTTAGTCATAGTTAATTAGAAAACAAGCGATCTAATTAACCCTAACTACTAGACAACCCTAGATAAGCGCTACAGATTCAATCTAGTAATTGCTTTAAGAATTAGAGAAATCGATGAAACTAAATATCACAAACACAAGCGGTTGTATTTAATTTAGTTGACTGTTCTTCCTAAGATCTAACAATTTCTGACGCAGCAAATTATCAAATCTCAGTTGCTTCATAGATTACAGGGATCAAACAATTACATATTTGATATCTAATATAACAATAGATTGTAACGAATAATAAACTAGTAGGCCTCCTAGCAATTAAACAAAACACTCATTAAAATTAAGCATAGAAGAACAATTGATACTCAAAACATAAATCAGATAATAAAACACATATTAGATCTCACAATTGAATCAATTCTGAGGTTTCAGTTCCTCAGACCAATTGGAAAAATTAGCTACGTAGAGCCATGGAAGCAATTTTGAAACTCAAAGAGAGAAGGCAGAATAGAAGAGAGGAAGAAGAGATGAGATCCGTTTCTCCCTCATAACCCTACTTAAAAACGTCCAAAAAAACCAAAAAGGAAAACTAAAAATTATCCTAAATTGACAAAGTAAAGTTTTTCTAATAAAAGTAAAATAACTAAAACTAAAAATGAAGTCCTAATAAGTTCTTATATAAATAGGAAAGTGATGTCTCATGTCTTCAAATGGAATATTATTGCACTGACTTTGGAAGCTTCCTAAAGTAAACTCCTCTTCAAATAAGGAATGTTTCAGAATTTCTTCAGCACAGGTGTAGCAACTTCAAACCCTATTTCTTCCTTGATTTAGCCAGAATATCTCAAAGACAAAAACATGAAAGTTGTAGAGATCTTTCTTATATTTCCACAGCCACTTTAATCATCTCAATTGAAGTTTGGATGAGAAAGTTATTCCCAAATTACAGAATGCTGCTGAAACTATCCAAATTTGCCCAATTTGCTTTGTTTTGCAGTTAACAACTCCATTTGCATCCTAAATCAAAATATAAGAATTATGAGAACATTTAGGCACAAAATAACAATAAAAGACTTAGCTATTTTGCTTCAATCTACACTATACAAAACAAAAATTGAAGATTTAGTTACGATTCGAAATATACTTTTCTAT
>WYDK02061243.1:0-11979 GCA_009867345.2 Toxicodendron radicans | reverse complement strand
TTTAAGATCCAAAACCCTAGAAAAGAAAAGAAAAAAACACCTTTCTTTCGTCAGAGCAATACAGATTCTGGACGTCATTCCTAACATCAATAATTGAACATCTGTTAATATATCAAATACAGGAATTATTTGGCCTACAAAAAGAAAAATCCCTCGTGAAAAATTCAAGAATACCATCGTGGTACTATTTCAATAATGTTGTGACACACATTGTATTGATATTCGTACAAGTACAAAGATGTGAAGACTTCAGCCAAGGAATGTCGGCCACATGTTAGAACTATTGAAAGCTCACTATTGTTGTGACTGCGAGGAGAAGACAAGTAGACAACACAGACACAGAGCCACCATGAGCCAAGTAAAGAGCAGAGAGCAAAGCCATGAGCCATAACCAGGCCAAGCCACACATCCACGTGGCCATAACTCTAGGATTTCGAAAGTGGGTCCCATTCAAAGGACCCCACTTGAGAGCTTGAAGGTGGGCCACACAAATTTCTCGTCCGTTTGTGTCTGGTCACAACTATAAATCGACCATTCGGGCTATGTCTCTCTCCCACTCATACTCTCTTCTCTCTCTTTTTTAGCTTCAAGCCTTCGAGTCTTCCTACCAAACTTTCATTTTCTTGCAATTTCACCCCCCCTGTTTTCTCCCTTCCTAAGCAGAGCACTCTGTTTCTACAACCTCTCCCCTCTCCTTTTATTAATTTCCTCTAATGGGTAAGTTTCAGTTTTTGTTATGACCGCCATGATTCTTTTGGAATTATGTGATAATAATATTTTCTGTTGTGGTGTTGTTATTTGCAGTGAGTTTCATTGAAGAAGGAAAAAAGATGGCGAACCAGAATGCGGTGATTCCTGCTGAAACAATCAACATGATAACTGTGGCGGCGGCGGTATCGACAGCGCAGAAGCCGCCGGTGGTCCCCTGCAGCGGCGGATACGTTTCTTTCTCGAAGAAAAAACTGTTGAAAAACCTCGAAATCAATGGCGGCGCCAGGCTTAATTCTTGGGTTGACTCAATGAGAGCTTCTTCTCCAACCCATCCTTCTCTTGACCAAAGTTCTTGGATTGTAAGAAAATTAAATCAATAAATAAATAAATCAGCTTTTTGAAAAATGATGATGATGATGATGATGATGAGTTTGGTTTTGGAACTTTCAGCTTCACCATCCTTCAGCTCTGGAGATGTTTGAGCACATAATTGATGCCTCAAAAGGGAAACAAATAGTGATGTTTTTGGACTATGATGGAACTCTTTCACCCATAGTTGAGGACCCAGATCGAGCTTTCATGTCCAAGAAGGTTGATTAATTAATTCCTTGAATTTTAATTATATAACAAAAACAAAATAAAAGAAAAATACTTCTCCTGTTGCCAGAAAACACTTACTCTATTCCTTCTGTTGCTGAGTTGAGTTCTTCTTCTTCCTTCTTGTTTCAGATGAGAAAGACGGTGAGAAAGGTGGCCAGATATTTTCCCACTGCCATCGTGAGTGGCAGGTGCCGAGACAAGGTACATTTATATATTTTCATGGCTTCAAAAGGATCAAAGTTTCTTCAGATTTTTCATTCAGAAATTAATTAAATCTTCTGGTTCATCTTCCTCTCAGGTTTATAACTTTGTCAAATTGGCTGAGCTTTACTATGCTGGCAGCCATGGCATGGACATTAAAGGTCCAGAAAAAGGTTCTAAATACAAGAAGGTAAAAGTTTCTTTTCAAATATTTTCATTCACTTCTTTTATTTAATAAATAACAAGAAAATTTATTTATCTATTTATTTTTTGGGTTTATCAGAACAGTGAAGCTGTTCTCTATCAACCCGCCAGTGAATTTCTCCCCATGATCGATGAGGTAATACTTTGTCACCTTCACAATAATATCATTAATAAAAATATAATCTTATTTTTATTAAAAAATAAATATTATTTCAGGTTTACAAGCTCTTAGTCGAAAAAACAAAATCGACAGAAGGAGCTAAAGTTGAGCACAACAAATTCTGTGTATCTGTTCACTTTCGTTGTGTTGATGAAAAGGTATGTATATATAATTTTTATTTTTATTATATAGAAAGAAAAAATATATAAATTTTATGAATATTTCTACTTTTGAATGTATCAGAAATGGATTGAATTGGCCCAGCAAGTTAGGTCAGTGTTGAAGGGATATCCAAAACTGAGACTCAGCCAAGGGAGGAAGGTATTAGAAATTCGTCCTACTATTAAATGGGACAAAGGGAAAGCTCTTGAATTTCTGCTAGAATCACTCGGTGAGTTAATTTCTATTTATTATTATTATTATTATTTTCATAAATAAATATTTTAACATTATAAAAAAATTAAAATTTCCTTTATAGGATTCGCCAATTGCACAGATGTCTTCCCTGTTTATATTGGAGATGATCGAACAGACGAAGATGCATTCAAGGTATCCAATGTTGAACATTAACATTAATTAAATCAATTAATATCCCTTTATTTATTTTAATTAATTAATTTTTGGTTAATTTTCATTAGATATTAAGAGACAGAGAGCAAGGTTATGGAATTCTTGTGTCAAAATTTCCAAAGGATACAAGTGCTTCTTATTCTTTACAGGAGCCCGGCGAGGCAAGTCTCAATTTCATGCAATTATTTTATTTATAATAAATATATATAATTATTGTATTATTTTTGCATGCATGAATATGTAGAATAATTTTCCTGTACATTTTTATAATTTTTTTTCCTTAATTTTTTTTAGGTTATGGATTTTTTGGGACGGTTGGTAGAGTGGAAGCAACACCAGTGAGAGCAAAGTTGAAGAAATTAATGTAATTAAAGGCCAGAAAAATCGGAAAATATTTATAAATAAATATAAATAATTATAAATTAATCGAATTCTTATACCCATTTGAAGAAATATTATTTTTTAAAAAGGGTTAGGATGATCGATGAAATTATGTAATTTCTTGTTCAGAATATAAAGAAAAAAATGAACAAGAAAGAGGAAATTAGTTCAATGTTATATTAGATTAATTATGTCTTTTTTTTTTTTTTGTGGGGGGCTTAATGGCCTTGTACATCTTGTAACTAGTTATGTACAAGGGTATATATTATAAATTATTGTAATCTTTTTCTCAATTTTATATGTTTAAAAATTAAAAAAAAAAATTATTCCCTTTACTACTTTTTACGTGGCTTGCACTCTTGCAAATAATTATAAATTCTTCTCACAATTGGAAGCAAAATTGTTCTTGTTCTTGTTCAACTATAATGGAATCTAAATATAAATAAATAAATAAATAATTATATATACATCTACAAATTTTGATTAATGTGGGCATGCATGAAGCTGGGCTGTGATTACTTAATATATTAAAAAAATATAATACTAATTAGGGTTTAGTTTGGTAATGTAAAGCTAATTTAATTAGGTAAAAATTAATTAAGATTTGGTTAATTGGGTCTAGGAGTTATTTATGTTGCAACTTTTTCGTGATTCTATAAAGGACAAGGAAAGCTTTTTGTGGCTTATAATTTAAGGTTTTAATTAATTAATTTGTGCACCAAAGCAAATTAAAAGTGATTGAACTAATTTGAATAATTTTGGTAAATTAATTATATAATTAAAAAAAATCTTTCTATGAAAATAATAATAGAATTTTATTTGATTAAAGTTTTTAACATATTTTAAAGTTGATAAGATTCTCCCCCAAAGGTTATGGAATCATTGTTAAGTTAATGATAATTAAGTAATTAATTAGAAGATAATTAAAGAATCTAGCTCTTATGTTTTTATCATTATTTAGCAATGTAGGAAGATTCCAAGGCAAATTAATAAATTAATTAATTAGAATCTCTCAAACTCATTAATCACTCAATCAACTACTTTAATTAAGGTTGTTAATTATTATTAGTATTAGTATTATAATTGAAATCAAGCAAAAAAAAAAAAAAAAAAGGAAATCATCCATCAATAATTGCAATTAAAAAGGAAGCCTTTTCTTAAACAAAATTTTCCTTTCGGTTTAATTAAATGTAAACACACACATTAAGCTTCAAAATATAGAATGCTTACAAATAGATGCAGAAGTTTAATTTGATCAATACAAGAAAAAACCTCATTTCTCGACAATTTTCTGGGGCCACAAAATTCCTCAAAAATAAAAAAGTCATCATCAGAAACAAGTAGAAACAAATCAGATTTTATCAACATAGTACAAAAAAACAAAAAAAAAAATTAGATAATTAATCATACTTTTAAGATAAGAAATTAGATGTATGATAATGAGAACCGTCAATTTATGATTGGATTAGTGGAGATAATTAGGGTTATGTGGAGGCCCCATATCATATGTTTGAAGCTAGGTTCCTCTTTTTTACTTTAAATTGTATCTAATGCTGAGTCAAAAGTATAATTTTTGAGGTAGATATTTGAAAAGATGGCAAACCTTTTCTTCATTTAGTTGTTCCCTTTAAGTGTCTATGTTTGTTTTATTTTATAGTATCTTGGATTTATCATTCATGGGTTTTAATTATATATATAGCAAAATAGAAATTATTATTAATTAATTATATATATAGCCTTTGAATCTCTTCAATTATTGATCAAAGATGATTAATTAATTAATGCATAATTAATTAGAAAAGAAAATGACTTGGTAATATGTACTATTAATTACATTAATTAATAATCTACTAATTGCTTGTCTCATGTTATGGGTAACCACCTGCCTCCTTTTGAACATACCATTGATGTACATACACCCTTTATAGAGACAAGAATTTTAGTTTAATTTAATTTAATTTTAAGCCTTAAATTAAAACCTTATTATAAGATGAAAAATGAGTTGTCACCATAACAAGACATAGGTAAAAGTTAATATTAAAATTCCACCACAAATTATTTATAATTATTTTATTTTTTTATACATGCCTCAAAAGCTGCGCTAAGCTAGCAACTAGCAAAGCTCATGTTCTTCAAACAATAAATCTATGCCATTGGGTATCTAGATTTGGAGGAAACCCCACCAAATTAAAAGGATGAAATTATTATTATTATTTTTTATTTATTTTTTTAAATATGCTTCAGAAATCTCTCGAACCATTTTATGAATCCGAGTTCGAAATTAGAACCCTGAATCGAAACTCGTAAAAACAAACCATAAGTTATGTTTTATAATTTAGAAATTTCCACTTACTTTGTGAACTTGAGTTCAAAATAGAAGTCTTTACAGAATCATATAATCTTTGAAAAATAGTGCATCTTATAGAAGAAAATCATAAATTTGATCATTCGATTGACTATTTATAAACATGAATAGAATTTGATCTCTACCCATTTATTACTTTTACTTTTACTTTTCATTTTTTTTGTTATTTATTTTCGATTTTAGAGATTTTTGTTGTTATTATAACTTTGAAAGGAGAGCAAGTAGAAGAGCGAGGAAGGATAAACTTTTTGGTTAGGTTATTGAAAGGGAAACCCACCACTAACAAGTAAGAGAATCTAAAAAAAAATGGTTGAATGAGGAGTTGGAATCCACTTAAAAGAGGGTTTTGATGTGAAGAAAACACATGGATTTTCGAATAGGACACTAACATGCCTCCACGATTTCACAACCTCGGCTCTCCTTTTGGACGTGGAAAGATGAAGTCCACTACTACATTCAAATCCTTTCTATCATTGGTGCCATAACTCAAATAAACTAACCTCTCTTACTATCAACAATTATTGCTACCAAACCAACAACACACATCTTCACTTCTATTAATGCCACCAACTCTCCTTCCCCAAATCACTCCGATAATATATCATCTGTCAAATGAATTCTATAGATATATCTCGATAATTCACGTTAAATAGTTGGTGATATACATGAATTCCTCTTATTCCCACCAACCTAATCCTTATAATATCATAGAAATCTGTATAGTATGATATTATCTTTTAAAAAGTCTTAAACAACTTCTCTAGATATATCCCGATAACTTTCACCAAATAGTTGATGATACCAACATTTGACTCCTCGACCTTATTCTCACCATACAATCCCTATAAACACTATAATTTTATGTATATAATATGACATTGTTCCTCAAAAAAGTCATAAATATTTCTTGTAGATATATCTCAATAACTCAAACTTAATCTCTTAAATGGATTATACGGATTCATATATCTGAATCTTTCTTGTTCCCATCAAACTTAATCTCTTAAATGGATTCTATGGATTCATATATATTAAATCATATTATATATCGTTATCATATAGCTTTAATTCGATTCTAAAAGTCCTTTCACGTGATCATCTTACACCATACCCATTATAAATATAGATTCACGTATGTGCTTGGTGAAAATGATTGGATGAGTAGATTGATGAGGATGCAATACTTTTTTTGGCAAATGGGGTTATCAAAGAGAGAGAGCTCAATGTATGGTCTGGCTAGGGATGGTCCTGTAGCATACGTGTTGTCAACTCATTGATACACCAAAGAGATTTTCAACACGTGTAGCGATCTAGAGAATCAGTCCCCGCCTTGAGGGCCGAGAGCCACGGAGGATGGTGGTGATGGTTTGTCGTGAAACACCATATTATTAAAATGGATAGAAAAACTTGTCAAGGTGTTGCTCTTGGAGATCATCACATGGAAACCCATGTGACCTAGATGCTCTTGTTATGGGGAGCAGTTGAATAGTGTTGTCTATGTGTAAATGGGGCATTTGATGAAGGAGCTATTTGTCAGAATTTACGTGACATTTATATATGAAAGAGATTGATGAGGAAGAGGAACTTGCTGAATAATTTGGAGGGTGTCCATTGGACATTGGCTCAAGAATTTATAATTTTTTTTGCATAGTTATGACATTCTAGATGTAATGTAGAGAGTAAGAACTTTGAAGAAACCACATTTGGCTAACTCAAGTGGTAGGATAAACGTTGAGATTTGTGATTAAGACGTACGATCTCAAGTTTAAATCCCTATTACTTTCAAGATATAAACAGGTTTGATCATGATAATGAGATGTTATCGTAATAATTTACAGGAATTAGTTAAGATGTACGCTTTAAGTTTTAGAAAATAAAAATACGAAAAATGAGTTTAACAAAAATGAGATGAGATATTTATGAAATCAACTTTAATATATAAACAATCTTTCGATAATTTGGATTATCTAATCTTTGAATTACAATTAAAAAAAAAAAAAACCTCATTAAAATTAATCAAGTTTTAGAGGACAAAAAGGAGATGTATCTAAAAACGATTTGAAGATAAATTAATTAATTTGATAAAGAGAAAATTAAGGAGGACATAGACAAGGTAAGTGCAAACCAGCTTAACATTTGTCAATTAAAATTTGCTTTTTGTTATAAAATAATATAGATAAAGGCGTGTCTAATGATCTTTTTGTGGGAAGTCATGCAACAATCAAATTAATTAATGGGACAATGAATTTGATAGATAACTAATTTAGATTAAATAAAGAAGAAAGAAACCATTGAACCCCCCCACAAAAGAGAAGCATGATTTACAACAAACCATGTGAAAAATAAATAAATAATAAAAATTCAAAAAAAGGTGGGTGGTTCTTTATAAACTTCCATAATTGCTTAATAAAAGGAGCAAATTAAAGTTATATATATTTATAAATTACTTAATAAAAATCTTTTAAAGTGTTCTTCCTTTAATCCAACACTCTTTTAAAGTACAAAGCCACTAGCTTTAAGATAGATAGCTACTTTGCTTTCTTTATAAAATTATGAACCTTTCATCCCATACAATTATTGTTCTACTTTGTTTTTTAACATCTTTTTTGAGAGGAAAAAAGATTCAAGATTGCTAGGTTGCTCAACAAATTTACCACCATTTTTGGCAATTTTAAACTTTGATACAACTCGCAACTCCATGTCTCGAGAAATTAAGTATTTACGTAATACAAGAGAAGTACATTAAGGAAGTGACAAGTTTAGAAAACAAAAATAAGAAATATGAGAAAAAAATAATGAAAAAGGGGGTTGAAGTCAAGAGAGTCTCTAAATAATAGAAACTTTGTGTTATCTTATGTAACAAAATATTTTAGGGTTTTCATCATTACACACAACACGTCTCGATTACTCGAGTCTTATTGAAGCACCCAAATCATATGGGATAATAAGGGTCGGGCACAACTATTATTTTCGATCATTATTTAATTTAATATTGTTTTAAATCATAAAATAACAATATCTATACATATCGAATCCATTATGATTGTAGACTGACCAACCCTCAAACATATTTTCTTCCAGAAGGTAATACTACGCTTCCAAACCGGTGACCGTTGCCGGGCCAATAACCATAGTAGAGAAAGAGATCCAATGGTTGTCCCTCCTCCGGTAACATTTGTGGCTTAAGATTATTCATTGGGTTTTGGGTTTGAGCCCACTACTATATAATTGGGCTAGGAAAATTAGTAATTGGGTCTCAATACATTGAGATTTGGGCCAATGACTAAGCCTTAATAACTGAACTCTGGGAATTCATAATCTCAATAAAATAAAATAAGAAATTTAAAAAAAAAATTCAAAATTCAGAAAGATTGAATGAATGATCATACCAAGATTGCAAGTTTGATTGCAACAAATTAACCTAATCATAAATCACAATAAATTCAAAAAAAAAAAAAAAAAAAAAAACAATAAGTGCATTCTCTAATACCGATTATAATATTCAAGCAAACCCAAAACATCAAGAAAAAGAAAAAAAAAAGAATCATACATAGAAAAATCTTCCTATTCCATGAACACAATTAATTTACCACCATCTACGCCACCTTAATAAATTAAAAATTTACTCGATTCAATTAATTAACTATTACATTTTTGTGATAAAATCCTTGTACCTGCGCCCCTCAATGTATTAACTTTGAATTCGCAATCCACATTCACGTCATTGCTCCAAAGATTTAAGAACCCTAAATTCATATCCGCATTAAGTCTCATTTTAAGATTTAGTGACACTTGATGATCGACTTTTTTGTCGTTGATGCTCTGGTCAATCTCTTGAGGTACTGCTCCATTTGATCTGGCTAGGTTTAAATGAACAGTGTTTGAATCGCTACCTTCTTGTTGCAATTTCGGAAAGTCGCCTGTGGCAAGTTGTTTTGTCTTGAAAAATAGCCTGGCACCACCGTCACTACTTGCAAAATTGATTTTAACTTCTTCATTGGGGTTACTTGCTTTCAAAGAAATGTCGTACCCAATTTGTGATGTGTTCGTAGCATGCACGTCCACAATGGAGAAAACAACCGGTTTAGGGCTATAAACTTGGTGTAATATCACTAGGGTTATGGCGATTGCAACACCAATGATAACCAAGATCATAATAATCCACAAAACGCGAGTGCAAACCGGTCTCTTCCCCGTTGCAATTGGGCTATTGCGATAACGTTCTACGATCTTAGCATTTTCAGGGGGCGGAACGCGATAAATTTGATCTTTGGGAATTTGTACCACGTAAGTATTTGATTCATTTCCTTTCTCTAATGTAGATATTATAGGTTGTGTTTTACTATCAAAGGAAGGGAGTGGGTGGTGGTGGTTGGGCGGCTCGTTCGGGTGGTCACCACCACTGCTACTACCACCGGTAGGTTGAACCCGCTCCTCCATGCAAGAATGGGGAGCGGCCTAAAAAAGAAGGGTTTTCGGTGGCAAGGGGAAGAAATAAAAGAAAATGAGAAATTTAGGGTTTGCATGGGAAGAGGTGGTTGAAATTTGGAAGATAATGCATGTTTCCAATTTGTGTGAGAAATGAGTTTACAGCTCTAGGGGATGGCCTTTTGGTCATGCAAATTAATTTCAATGGTAGAGACTTGGTCAATGCAAGAGGTGATTAATTTAATGGCAATCAGCCTCATGCTTAATTAGTTATATTCATTAATTGATTAATGTCTTAATTTATCATCTTTTTGTTGCTAAATTTAAACTTTATAGGGTGGATTATAATCAATCTGTTAAGCTAATTTTAATTATATTGCATTTATCCCACTAATTACAGTGATTATGCAGTGACCTAGAGTAGATAACTAATTAATTTGCTCGTAAATTTAAGTAATAACTAAGCAATAAAATTCGATACAACAAATTTATGATAATTATTGTTATTATTAACAGTATTAATACCATTTAATATCAACAAAAATAGGTTCTAACCCTAATTAAGAATGGTTTAAGTTAACAAATATAGGGTATTGATGTACAGAGAAATTTATTCAATCAAATTTTTAGTGTTAATATGTTATTTAACTGTAAATTGGTTAGATAATAGTTAGCTATATAGTACTATTCGTAATATATTATGTGTACGTTACTTAGTACGATATTATAACGATTTATACGTTTTTGTATAACCTATATATAAACAAGTACGTATTGTATACACACAAACAAGTATAGTCCTCTCAAACCACAACTCGTTCACTATCTTATATATAAGGGATAACGTTACATCTGCATGTCCATGATCGGAATTGCCTCTAACAAAGTATCAATTTATGAACAAAGGTACTATTACCTCTCACATAGACCCTCGAATCATGACCGAAAGCATAAATAAGAGATTAATTGAATCATAATTCAATGATCTGGACAACTGGTAATATTAATCTTGCAGTAATTAATAACATGAATCCCATAAAAAAAAATAATCAATTGACCCGATAAGACTATCTTCAACTACAAACATCGAATTGGTTAGAATTATTTGCACCAATTTAGTGCAACTTTTGATGCAAAACACTATTTCATTTCTAACCCATTGTACTAAATATTACACTAAAAATAATATTATTTAGAATATTCTCTTTTTTTTCTTTTAATTTAATTCTCTACAATTAATTTATTTCATTAATTATTTATATATATATATTAATTAAATATTTGAAACAATATATTTTCTTAATTAACTACTAACAATTATTTTGAATATTATATTAATTTAATAAAATTGCGTATTTATTAAATTAAATAAATATTATATTTAATATAAAAAACATTACATTTAATATAAAATGCCCAACAAATAGATGTACAACAACAACTCAAAAGTTAATGTTTAATTTAATAGTAATTTAATTTTCGGAATTAGTATATTCTTCCCACAAATGATCAATTAATACATTTCGAGAAGAAAATAAAATTTTACTCAAGGATTTGAATAAATTTCCGATCCGACCATGCGTGCGTTTTTTCAAAATGAGTTATCAAGAATTATGCAAAAAATAACTCAAGAACAAAAACAAGGAACTCAAAATACCTCTAGTTCTAATTTAGGCTAATATTTTGATAATCTTGGAGGATCCGGAATTAATATACCACTATACTAAATTATTATTCTAGTTTATGTTGTATTTTCTTTTAATGTTATTCTAATTTATGTTGTATTTTGTTTTTTTATTTAAGTGTTTTGAAATTAGTATTAATAATTTTTTAGTTATTGAAGTTTAATACACTACAACAAATTTGCCCTTTAGTGCCATTTTTTTTTACATTTGGCGGCATTTATAAATGCCACTATACTTTTTACCGACGTTTACACAATTGCCGCTACATATGGAGTCGGTATAAGATTTACCGGCGCTTATGTAAATTGTTGGTATAGATACAAACTAAATACCGCTAAAAGATATAATATAAGGCGGCATTTGTTACCGGCATTTGCAAATGTCGGTAACCTTCTCACCAAACCTATTTGCTTTGATCTTTGCCGGCATTTACAAATTTCGGTATATGTTGTTGTCAAATGACACTAATGGTATTTTTTTAAATGTTGTGATGTTTTTCCCGGCATTTGTAAATGCCTCAAAAATTTATCTTCCTCACTAATAATAATACTTTTACCGGCATTTATAAATGCCATAAAAAGTTATCATAAATGCCGTAAATAATTATCTTCCTCACCAATTAATAATACTTGTACCGGCATTTATAAATGCCATAAAAAGTTATCATAAATACC
>WYDK02061194.1:0-11988 GCA_009867345.2 Toxicodendron radicans | reverse complement strand
AATTTTCACAAACAGAAAGCCTTCACTTTGTTTGCTATTTCAGATACAATCTCTATGTTCTCATCATTTGCTGCCATCATAATGTTTTTGTCCATTTTCACTTCACGCTATGCAGAAGAAGATTTTTTTCAAGCCCTTCCCAATAAGTTAGCTTTGTGTCTTGCATTGTCGTTTATGTCTTTAACGTGGACGATGATAGCCTTCGCTTGCGCGGCTTATCTGGTGTTTTTCGGCCAACATTCCTTTGGATTGATTTTTTTGGCTGGTTCTCTTTATCTGCCAATATCCTTATTTATTTTGGCTCAATACCCCCTCTTGATATACTTCCTTGTTTCCACAAATAGCCCTGGCATTTTCCGCAAGGAAAACAAACATGTTGTCTCTACTAAGTGAGATTCCATGTGACAGAGTTCTGAAAGAGATCTTAATTTACATGTATCTTTTCATTCTGGTCATTTTGGTAATATAGAGACTACTAAGATTGTTGTACTGCAAACTCTTAATTGGTGCATTTGTAAAAGCTAGTATTTTTTAAAAGCATTTGAATCATGATGTGCTGAGTTTTGTCACTAAAACCAGGAGGAAAAGGTTCAGAACCATCAACAGCCCAATTGGATTTCTTGAGCGACTCACATGATTAATGGAATTTGAGAGAGCTCTAGACCACACGCTATCTCACAAACTTGTTCTTGTTTGGTTTAAATTAACTACCGAACTCTAGAATACAATTTAGGCATTTGTTTTTACAAGCCATTGGAAAATGTTATCCCAGGAACTATCAGTGATCAATTCTCTTCATATTCTGTGCAAGAACCTACGGCCACAGCTTGAGACGCATTCAGAATCTTCGTTTAAACTATTACTGGGTTTATGGCAATGCTTCATTTAAACTATTACTGGGTTATCATACCAGATTGCATCAAAATAAGGAGTTCCCCATTAATCGTGATTGTTTTATTGCTTAGTATCTATAATAATAATATGAGTTTCATACAGTTTCCTCAAAGGACATCATAAATAACATATTTACCCCTTCTTGTCATTATTCCGTTAAATAACAGGTAGAGGAGCTGGTAACTCAGCAGCTGTATTGGTGAGGTCATTAACAGGTACAGGAGTGAGATTACTGAGGCAACGTCAGCTGCCACATTGATTTATTGAGCAATAAAATCCTGGTTATGCCACATCTACAAGGATCGGTCATATAAGTTTGAAATCCTGGTTATGCCACTGGGTTCAACCCTTCAACTAAAATCCAAGCCTCTTACTCTAATTAACAAAATTACAATACCTAATACCAAGAATTTAGCTCCTTTTAATAAAGAAATATATATATATGCCAAGGTATTGTAATTTTGTTAATTAGGGTAAGAGGCTTGGATATATATATATACACTATAACAATTCTCTAATAAGGAGGAAGGACGTTCTTCCTAAAAAAAAGGGTCTTCTATTGTATAATTTTTAACATGAATCTAATAATAACAATGAATCTAATAGCGTTTTAACATGATTCTCACAAAATTTAAGTAAAAAACTGTCCTTCTCTCTAGCTCTCTCTCTCTCTCTCTCTCTCTCTCTCTCTCTCTCTCTCTCTCTCTCTCTATATATATATATATCTATATATCTATATATATATATATATATACACACACTCGTAGATGTTGATTTAAATAGCTGCAAGTTTGAGGGGTTTAAAGAGCTGAGAGGATTGACTGAAGAATTAGGAATTAATTCTGATGGTTTAACTATATATTGTGATAGTCAAAATGCGATCTATTTCATGAAGAATCTAGTGTTTTATGCCAGAACAAAACACTTGGATGTGAAGCTTCATTTCATCAAAGAAGTTGTCAGTTATGGTAAGATTAATGTTGACAAGATTGAAACTGAAAAGAATCCTATAGATGCATTAACCAAGTGTGTACCTATAGCTAAGTTTGAGCTTTACTTAAACTTAGTTAGAATTCGAAGGAGTTAAGTTCGAGGTGGAACAACTTGGTGAGATTTCAACAGTTATAAAATCAAGGTGGAGAATTGTAGAGGTTGATTTAAATAGCTGCAGGTCTGAGCAATGCTGTAGAGGCTATTGGAGTATTGTGTCGAGAGTTAGTTGAGTCAATGTGAGTAAGAGTTTGTTACGTAACTGAATGGTTGTTATTTCAGTTATTGTCAGTTATTCTGTTAGAAGAGTGAAGCTCCAGATCTCAGTATATAAAAGAGAGGTTTTTGAGAGTTTTGTAATGAATCAATTCGATTCAATTGAGAGAAAATAGTTTGTGAGAAAATTAGGAAAAAAATCAAAGGGTTTATTTTGGGTAATAGGTCATCTCTTGTGTTCTCTTATTGTAATCTGAATCTTTGATTAATAAGACTGACTCAACCTCACCAAGGTTGGCCGTGGACGTAGGACATTCAGGTCCGAACCACGTAATTGATTCGTCTTCTTAATTTCTTAATTGATTTAGGATAGTCTACTATTATTGTGAAATCTGGAATTTAATTCTTGTACATTGCTTTCGCATATCGGACATCAATCAAATGCAACAATATATATATATTGGAATGTACAATATCAAAATTCTTCCTTCTCAACTAGATATGCTCTTTGTAGATGTTGTTAAGTTAATTTTAAAATAGACTTCAATTCAGGTCAATTTTCTTTTTCTTTCATTTTTTCACTCTTAAACATTATTAATTCAATAATTTTTTGAATAATATAAACAAATATTTGTAATTTTACCTATAAACATCTTTATTAATATAACGAACCACACAGATTGTGTTTGGTTAGATGTGATATTAGATAACAGTAGTGATATTTTTTAAATTGAACAGATGACGATGTTTGGTTGTCAAGTAATAAAACATTCTGGTAATCTTCCAATATCAATAGTAATTACTGTTGATAATATAAAGAGTAATCTTAATACCACACTTTTCTTAGGTATTAAAACATTACTTTGGTAATCTTAATTTTGTTACAATTTTGTCCCTAACTATTAAAATTTTTGGACAATAATACCCTTGTATTGAAAATAATTTACATAAATATTTATGGATAGTTTTATCCTTAAATATAAAATATTTAGGTCATAAATATCCTTGTAACTGAAAATAAAGACCAAGGTGGCCAGATCTGGCCACCACCATTGTCGGCGACAACCACTGCCGGCAGTGGCTATCGGCGGCCGGCCACCATCTAGGTGGGTGGGGGGTTTTCGTTAAATTTTAAACTTTTATTATGACGGTGTTTTAGCTAAATTTTTAAATATAGGGTAGTTAAGTAATAGTCTAAATAATAATAATAATAAATAATAATATTAAAATAATGAGGGCAATTCAATATTTAACTAATATACCACCACTTTCTTCCTTTCAACTAAACATATCAATATAAGATACTCACCTATTGATTCCTCCCAACCAAATACATTCCAAATAATACAATATTCTCATACTAATATATTTTATCTTTCACTTAATATAACATTTTCAGTAATACAATATTCTCTGAACCAACCACACCCACATAGTACGTAAAAAATACTCAACAGACAAATAATAACAGACTTGGGAAACAAAGATAACATTGATATATTAAAATTCTCACCACCATCTTTTACAGTTTTGAAAATTTTGAGGTGGGTTCTCTTGATTTCTATAAGGAATACACGTAATAAGGACACAATAGTTTATAGAATCTCTCTTTTTAGCACAAATTTTCTTTTCCAACAATAATTCAAGAAAGTGGAATATGTGAGAATATCATCCGTGTTCTATATATAAGTCATGCATATACAAATTATTACTATTATTGGTCAAATCCTGAAACAAGGATGTATTGAAGAACTTTCCAAAAATTTCACCATTAAAGGAACTGATCTTTCAGGATCTTGCTGATAAATTTATATAAAGCTAGGATCATTCAGGGTCATAAAGTTACAGTCAGTGTTGAACGTACGATTACCTATAACTCGGATATATAATTTGGTATCAGGAATATATTTAAAAGAGGGATGGGATTTGTTTAGGGTCCACAACTCTTGCTAAAAAAATTGCACGCCATTCATTGACTTGACTTGAATTGTTTTTTTTTTTTCAGGATTATTGCCGTGACTTGACTCTTGCATATACACATATAGAGACTTGCATTGACTTGCTTTTCCCATATAATGCTTTTCGTTAATTGCAATAATTTTAGTGTGTGTCTGTTGCTTAATTGATAAGGAAATCAAATTGGTTTCAACTTATTAACACTACAAGAAAATTGCAAATTACCGACAGAATTTCCCGACGGATATATTTCCGTCATTAATTTTCGACAGACTACCGATGGATAAATGCAAATATTAAAAATAGCAAATTAGTCAGGGATTAGTGACAGATTAGCAATGGAATTATTGATGGATAAAAAGCAGCGTTAATCAGTCGTTAAATAATGGCGCGAATAACGTGCAAAAAATTTGACGACGGGTTTGGTTTGGAAATTATCCGTTGCCAAATAATCCGTCGTTAGTTTGACGATAATAAATATATTTTTTAAGTTTACCGACGGATTTACGATGGATAGTAAAACGACGTCGTATTCGCCCACATTTAGAGTGAGATTAATTACATGTATTAAGTTAGAGACAGATTAGCGACGAATTTGTCAAATGACATAGTTTTCATAATGTTAATTAACTTTAACGACAGAATAAAATCCGTCGCTAAATTGGCAGATATATAAACGGCGAAATCAGCCCCTAAATCAGTTTGTCGACAAACATTAAGTGTGATTCTCAAACCCTAAGTTTGATTCTCCAATCCCCAAATCAATATTCCACTGATCTCCACTCCCCAAATCGTTATTCGGTTGATTTACTCTGAAATTTTTGAAAAAAATTCCTCTGAATCTTCTTCAGGTATGTTTGATTTCTTAACTTTCATTGTTATAATTTTTATTTTGATGTTTTCTGGAATTTCACTTGCAAACAGTTACGAGATCTTTAATTTTAGTTGTTTTGATTGTTTAGAAGCTGCGAGAAACAAAAAAAATAATAATAGAGGAATTGCTTATTTAGGGTTTATTTTGTTTTTTCGCAGTTGGGTTTTTGTTCTTGGCGCATGCACTTAATAAACTTCTCTTATTAGTTAAAGAAGTTGTAGTTTCGATTTCATCAATTAATAAACAAGTAAGGTTAAATCCTTTAGAATTGTTGTTTTAGTGCATGTAACCTTTATTTTCCGTAGAAGTAGATAAGAAATAAAATTGGGAAAAATTCAGTATTGATAGTAAGCGGATGCTAGTGGTAGTGGTGGCTACCGCAAGTTGCAAATGGTAGGTGGGTACTGTGTTAGATTCTGAGAGGAGAATGATAAAGTTGTGGTTGACATTAGTTTGAAAGGATAGTTGAAACATGTGGATATATAAATGGATAAGTCTAATGGGGTGATAAGTGTTATGATTTTGAGCTTTGGTGGAAGGATTTTGGATGGTTAAATGGAATTATTAGAAAGGGGGTTTAAGAGAGAAACTGGATAGAGACAGAAAATAGGAAATTTAGAGCATGGTTGGTGATGCCGAGAGAGCTGTAGAGTTTTGTTCTAAATATCCAGGATAATAACAATGACAAATCTCAAACAAATCAAAGCAAATATGTAAAGCAAAAGAGAGATCAGAGATCGACACAAAGAATTTATAGTGGTTCGGCTTTTGAAAGCCTACATCCATTCTCCAAGGAAAAATAGGGCATCTTATATTAATCAATCAATCACCAAGATACAATACATGAATTACACCAGAGAAAACAGAGAAATAAACCCAGGAAAGAACACACCCGAATCGATTCACCACCGATTTATGCCTCCCCCATATTACTCTCTTCTCTCTACTCTTACGCATCAACTCAGCCTTTGATATATAGCCAAAACCAAGAGAGCTGGTGTCACACCCCAATCTAGGTAACCCTGACCCCATCGGATCTGGGAGAATTGAGGGGTTCGGATTCCCGAAATGAGGGTGAATTTTTTGAAAACAGTTATAAAACTTAATTCATAAAACTTTAATGATATTAATACAACTCAAAACGTTACTTTTATAAAACAATTTACATAAACCATTGTATCAGAGTGCATCTATCATGTACAAACACTATGCTGATGATCATGCCTCTACAATCCAGCCGAAAGCATGCTGCCTACGCCCCACGTACCTTGAATGCAAACCTGAAAGGAAAACACTAAAACAGTAAGCTAGAAAGCTCAGTGAGTGAATAATAAAATATAAAATGAAATAGCTCACGACCCTCAATCCGCATGAGGAAACTCTTAACCATTTCCTTATAATTTCCCTTAATTCGTAAACGCTCAGTCCCGACAAAATAGTTCACATCCCTGCATCATCTCTCAATGATCGTGAATCATTAAATACACAATTGTCCCTCCAGCCTCACTTGCTAGATCATCATAATTACCATTCCAGCCTCACCTGTTGGATAATCACAGATATCTCTCCAGCCTCACCCATTGGATACACAAATATCACGCTCTGCTCTGGGGTCACCCATCGCTCCTAGCATAGGTGGAACCCCTACCTCAAGCTCATAGGTTTATACCACGAGGGTCACTCAGCACACCCGGCATAAGTGGAACCCTCACCTGTTGATCACTTCACTCGCACACGCTACTGACCAAACCCAATATATTCCCAATTGGAAGGTTCACTCGTTCCCAATCTGAACCTCATTCAAGATGACCAGTCCACTTTGGCCATTTAAACGAGCACATCTCTTAATCCACCTCATTTTCCCAAATCGATTGCTTACAAGCTTATCCGTATTTCGATCTATCGACATTGCACTGTCCTTTAGTCGTTTCTCTATCCTTGCCATGCGTACCGAGTATTCGTACCATATATAAACATAAACATACACACATATTTAACAATACATATCTAAGCATCTTAAAAACCGAATATAAGTCTCTAAGGGAACCTAATAATCCACTCACCTGATCGGAGCTGTTGCCACACTCATCTTCCTTGTTCGGGATTCGTAGAATTCTCCTTGCTGAGACCTCCTTATGGTGATCCATAACAATCATTAATAATACCAATACAAGGAGGTCAATTTAATTAACGTCCTTTTTAATAAAAACCCTCTTATATCTGAATATCAATCACTCATAAAAATTTGATAAAACTTTGGTTCTTGGAAAATATTAGTTTAGTCCCTCTTTGGAAAATATTATTTTACCCCATCAACTTTTCCACTATTTCCATTAAGCCCCTAACTTTTCTAGTCTCTATTAACCCCCTATAGTTTTACATCATTACACTTAGGTCCCTTAATCTTTGATTTATTATATTTACACCCCTGTCTACTTGACAGGTTTCAAACCTTGCACTTATACCCCTGATTCTCTAGAATATTCTAAGCTTTATCGCCTCGATGACATTCCATTGTTGCCTTGGTGACATCAGATTCGAGAATTTGTCGCCGTGCTACGATAAACCTTTTGGAATTCGAACTTTAAACATTGAAGACCTTCGCCTCGGCGACGACTCAAACCAAGAACTTCGCCGCGATGACAATCTGAGTTTTCCAGATTGTCCCCAGGGATTTGCTAGATTTTTCACCCAATCACTCCCTATTAATTCCACATTATCCATATTACATTCCCATTTCACAACACAACCAAAAACCTTTATCAAATCCACATAAATCCACTCCTCAATTCTAACCCAAATGTCACCCATTTTCAATTTCTTAAATAAAAGGTGGAGAAAGATGATAATAATGAAATTGAAGCATAAATGAAAGCTTGATCTTACCAATTAGTCGGATTTTAGCTCAATTCCATCAAATCTTCACTTTCTCTCTCTAGCTCTTACTCTCTCTCTAAAACTCTCTCTCTCCCTCACATTGAAAGAATGAAGAATGGGAGAAATTCTACCAATTTCTCTCCTTTTATAGTGAACTGCAAAATATCCACTTGAACCCCATGCTTTCCATTTCTTACAAAAGTCCCTTCCAAACTTCCATTTCCCTGCAAATACACCCCAAATTCAAGTAAATTACTTTATACCAATTGCCCCGTGACATGGGGTGTCACAGCTGGATCGCTCTCCACCTGTCCCAGTGGAGATCCTAGTCATCAGATGAAGAATCGCCAGAGAGAAACGCATTGAGAGTGAAGAGGCAATAGTACACTTAGGGCAAAGCAGAATGGGAGTGAAAGAAGTCACGACAACAAAAGTAATCCCAAACAAAAACGCACCGTTTCATGGCCTTTCACTTATTGACCCAAGTTACTCAAAGTTGACTTCCACCGTGGCAATGTAAATGCCACATCACCACAAGAGCATATGGGTGGCTATTGGGTTTGGGAGCAGCATAACACAGAAACCTAGAAGAAGGCCAATGGCCATTTCTCCTCCACTCTTCCCTATCAGAAGTCAAAATCTCTCAATGAATCTTTCGCTAATCTAAACATTACCAGCTCCTTAGTCTTTATACCCAAATAATGATAATCTATTTTATCTTCTGTTCTACCAAATACTGATGCTATCGGTTTTGGCCCATTATTCATTTATTTGGATTATGAATCTTATGAACTTTGTGGTTGTTTAATTCATTTAAAAGCCTTGACATTCAAAACTACTATTTGATTGTATAGTTTATGAACCTGAATACTTATGTTTGTTCATTAACAAAGGACATTCATAGAATTACTACTATACAAAAATATTTAGCAAGGTTATTTACTCAGTAGGATTAGGAACATGCTAGAGAGAGACCAGATATAAATATCATCAACAACTGGACAGCCTCTGGGCTCTGTTTTCTTTATGAACAAACTGTTTAACAAATTTCATTTTATTCTTAGGCATGTAATTTGACAATATTAATGAAATGAACGACTTTCATGTACCTTCTATTATAAAAAGGAACTTTATGGTATAAAGAAATAAAAGTAGATGATCAGGTTCAGGGCCTTTAGAGAGATGATGAACTGAACTGGCGCTATGAGATATCATAAAGAAATTGGGTTGGTCCTCTTGGATACATTCCAATCTTAAAGTCTTTAGTGTTCATAATACACATTACTTTTATTATTTTATTTGCTTACTAATTGGGCTGGGCTGCACTAACATATATATATATATATAGGCTCGGCTGCATCTAGTTATCTTTCTGTCGTTCCTTTTTTAGAAGGGAGAAAATTTTAAAAATGGGTGGAGGTGGGTTGGATTTTGAACCACAGATGACTGAATTTTCTTGAATTAGGTAGACTTAAAGCAACTTCTGAAGCTTGATTTGCCTTTAAATTGCTGGAATTTGTTTGCTCTTCACTTTTTCTTCAACCGGGTGTTGAATGCCAATCGATCTAGAAGGATAGAGAGTTGGAACATAATTAAATAAATAGATTCCTGGAAAGGATATTCGAAATGATGAGATCAAATTGCAATTATTCTGTAAAACTTGATTGACGGTGAATATTCGTGGCTAAAAAAATTAAATGAAATTATTGAGTGTTCTGGTAGAGAGACATTTGCATTGCATTGCAAATGATGAGATCAAGTTACATGCATTACACATTTGCACTTTTCCACATGGCCAATTATTTTTGTGTGCTGTTACCTTATCTGAAGATGAAAACGTTAGTTTCGTTTTGGATTCTCTCTTGCGTGGCTATGAAACTACCTCTCCCTTGATGGCTATGGTTGTGCATTTTCTTTCACACTCACCCACAACATTACAACAATTAAAGGTAACTAATCTAAGTACTTTACTTCTACATGCAATTTCATTTTTCTTTGCATTAATTTACAGAATATATATATGATTTTTAAATTTATTCTTTTATGTGTGTATAGCTTGAGCATCAAAAGATAAGGAGCATGAAGAAAAAAAAAAATGAGTATTTGAACTGGAAGATTATAAGAGAATGAATTTTACTCAAAATGTAAGAGACTTATTTCCCTTTTAGATTTAACTTTTATTTATTTATTTATGTAATATAACTTTTAGTTTCTAGCATGTGTGCAAAGGATGTGAACTTGCTTTTAATTTCTCTCTGTGTTTTATTTGTAGGTCATCAATTAAGCACTTAGATATGAGAACATAATAAAGTTTGTACACCGAAAGGCTCTCAAAGATGTCAAATTCAGAGATGTTTATTAATTAATTCTAGAAATAATAAAATTGTAATACTTTACACATAATCATGCATGCATTGAGTTTAAATTCGTGATTACTTTTGAATCTTTTTATTATGTTATCGAGAAAATTTTTTTTTCCTTTTTATATTGTCTTTCAGATTACTTAATTCCATCTGGTTGGAAGGTCCTACCTGTTTTCACATCAGTTCACTTATACCCATCTCTGCTTGCAAATGCTCTTCAGTTTTATCTTTGGAGATGAGAGGTAATTAACCTCGGAATCTACACCATTTAACTATTTCATCTAAGATTTTTTTTTTTAAAATTAAGAAAGATTATTTTCTTATATTTGTTGTGTCTAATCCAGAGTCAAGATCAAACATGCAAGAAATTTACATCCTTTGGTAGAGGGTCTAGATGTTGCCCAGGATCTGAACTTGCCAAGGTTGAGGTTGCTTTCTTCCTTCACCACCTAGTACAGAATTTCAGGTAGTTTCTGTTAACAAAATTGATACTATTCTTTATCTGGTTTAAAGTAAACGTGGAGCTTAATTTAATTAATTTTGTAGATGGAAAAATGAAGAGGAAGACCAACCCATGGCATATCCGTACGTGGAATTTCAAAGAGAGCTTGTTCTAAATGTGGAACGTTTATTTGAGGTTGAGAAGAAGCACCAATAATGCTCCATCATGCTTTGGATATTATATGCGCTTTTTATAATTTTTTTTTTTTGCAGAGGAAGCTCGGCCGCCTATTTCTAATGCTAGTATTAAATAGATGTAACCGGTGCAATCTTTGGTGTTTTTTGTCAAGTTTTGGTACATAATAATAAATTATAATCAAAATCTCTTTAAACTCTTGATATATAATTAATGATCTTGTTATTATTAAATGTACCCAATGCTTTCTATAAAATTAATTTCAATTATAAAAAAAATTAATTAAAAAAATTTAAAAATTAAATAACCAAAAAAACAATTTATTATTAATAATTTAACGACAGATTAACAACGGATCAATTTAACGACAGCAATATCTGTCGTTAATAAAAATTAATTAAAAATTTTTAAAAAATTAAATAACCAAAAAAAATTATTATTATTTTTATTAACGACAGATTAACAACGAATCAATTTAACGAAGAAAATATTCGTCGTTAATTAACAATGGAATTTTCGTCTCCAAGAAGTCATTCCAAGCCCATTTATTTTCACGATTTAGCAACGGAAAATGTTGAAATTAACGATGGAAATTTCCGTCGTTAATTAATTTCCGTCGTTAATTAACGATGAATTTTTTATTCCGTCGTAAAATTTTTAACGACCCATTTTTTCTGTTTCAAATCTGTCGGTAAATTGGTTTACCGAAGGAAATTTTTGTCGGTAAATAACAATTTTCTTGTAGTGTAAGATTGCTTTGTTGCTTAATTAACATGGAAGATGCCTTGTTTGATTTCTGTTTACACAAACAAATTAAATTTTTATTTTTCAGATTTGCTATATTTATGGGCAAAAAATCGTATTTGGCTTGATGAGATGCAATAATGAAACAAATATACTACGACCCAATGCCTTAGCTCAATTCCGGTTGGACCTATGTTTAAATCTACCTTGTGGCTCAATCACTCCATGAGTTGGGCCTCCCCACAAGTTAAGCTAAATAGGGCTCCAGCCCACTAGCCCACATTCATCCCCAAATAAGAGTCATAATCCAATCTAATTCATACAAGATCCCAAATCTTACTTGAATAAAGACTTTTAGTCCTGTTAAGTTTTTTGTTTGTCAAACTTATGTGTTTTCTGTGTGTGCACATGCGTTCCTTGTGTTAGCACATTTGCAG
>WYDK02061185.1:0-11989 GCA_009867345.2 Toxicodendron radicans | reverse complement strand
TCTCTTTATTTCTTTTAAAGCACTTTCAAATAATTAATACTAAGGGTATGGGAATGAAATATGAAATCTCACGTACCCGTTTGGCATTTGGATACGGGCATTACAACTAGCCACATCAACATTGCAACATTAAACCCATTTGATTAAAATGAAATGTAAGCATCATAGGCTATATTAAGATAAAAGTAACATTACAACAGGAGTTCAAATATTCAAACACAACTTAAAAACAATTAGTTCATACTGAAATGAGAGATAAACAAAGTAGAAGATACAACCATGAAGCTCATTGAATTAAAGAGTACAAAACACAAGGAAGAGGTGATGAAATGTCTCTTGGAATGCTCTACTTCTTCTTTGTAAATGACTCTTATTTCCTTGATGATTCTTTGCACTTTCTACTCTGAAAATACCCTCTGGCCGTCACTCACTCTTGAGGAAGAAGACTTCTAAGAAGATTTCTCTAAAATGAGGAAGACTTGCTCTCCAATCTTTCCATTTTTCTTTATATATGAGAGAAAGTAGGGCAACTTTAGACACTTGGCATAACAGTAGAATAAATCAACCCTCATAGCCATGTTACTGTGCATTCTCTCATTGTCACACTGAAAAAGTGGTTGTCCTTTTCGGGACAGCTCAGCATAAGGACAGGACCACATGAGTTTTTTCTGTCATGCAGATCTTGCATTTTATGCGTCAGCATTTGTGACCGCATAGTCCACATCATCAAGTCTTCATGCTAAACCATTTAAATCCGAGAACAAGCCAATTGATTTTGAATCTGCAGAAGAACAATCAAGGAAATTAAACCTAAATTAAACCAAAATAGATCAGATTAACACAATTTCTCATTTTTAATCACAATCAACTCTAAATTGGCCAAGTTGTGAAATATTAAACTAAACTAAACTAAAATAACTAAATTAGAAATAAAAACCATAGCAAAGATCCTAAATTAGGTCTATGATAACTCTATTTACAAGAGTTATCACACCCCCAAATTTAGAACTTTGCGTGTCCTTAAGCAATGTAAACTAACTTCCAAAAACTTCTAAGAACTATACAAACAAAAATTGAAAACACATGAAGAGAAACCATGAGAACATTATGCTTCACCCTATGCTGCCACTTTAATCACCCTTAGCTTTTAGGACTACAGCTTAGCAACCAACCAATTACTCGTTTAACAGTTTGAAACACAGATCTTGATCACACTTAGTTTCCCAATGCATCATAAATTGAGCGAACCAAAAATCACAAGCACACATGAGGACTGTCAATCTAAGATCCTTGAGCCTATTTACATGGTACCCTTACTAAATTTTTCAATCCCTCATCCACAAGACACGAGCAACACATTCAAATGACAAGGCCAAGAGACTGCCATTGCACACAAGCCATCTCAAGAGCTTATAGGTTCTGTTGGAAGACTTTTATTCAACTAAACTTTATTCACTTATTCTTCTTCTTTTTTTTTTTCATTAAAATGAAGTGAAATTGCTTTTCGGAAGCCTTTCACAGATTCACAGCTTTTCTACACAGTTGATACACCATGGGGTTCATGGGCAGTCTTGGATACTTAGCTATGAACTACTTCAGACTGTTGCTAACTATGCCTCAGCACTTGGTACAACACACTTTTATTCTACACACCCTTTCTACAACAGTTGATACACCATGGGGTTCATGGGCACTCCTGGATACTTAGATATGCAGAACATTGAAGTGTTCCTAAGCTTATTCAAATATGAAACATGAAACACAAGGTTAACATTAAAGTCTTCCCACCTTATGAGCTTGATGCCTGCATTTTTAATGGCTATCCCTTTGAGCCTATTCTAACATTTACCTACTTGAATCTTATGTTAAAAGTTTATCAAACTTAGCTCTGGTTCCTAGGCTCTTCCTATTGAATGACATGCCTCAGATGCTTGCTTCAAATCAACCTTCAGATTTCATTCATGCATTTAAAAACTTTTCAAAATTTTTCAAAATTTTCAATTTTTTCGATCAAAGTAATCCTAAGCGTGCGACAACATCATTAAGCATTCAAGATCAACAATGGGCAAAACAAAAATATTCCCACTAATTTTCTTCAATCAACACAAACAAACAGTACATAGTTTGCAAAAAATTAAACTAAACAGTAGACACCAACACCCCCAAACTTGAAGGTTGTTGTGTCCTCACAACAAAACACTTAAAAACAAGAAAAACAAAGCAACAACCAACAAAAATTCAAAACATAAAATAGTAAAGAAAAAGGAAGAATAACTCTTTCATTTGTTCATATTTCTTGCTGATCTTCGAGGCTGTAGAATTAAATTGTGGGTTAGGGCGCTGTTGACGTGGCTTAGGTTTTTACACCTGGTAAAAATGCATTCTATGCTATCCAAGATGATGTCGCACTCTCACCAACATTCGAACATAAACATTCACACAACCCAAAATTGATTCCAAAACAATGGATTGCTCTTCATTCCTGGAAGCACAAAATAAAAGAAAAGCACACTGAAATTAGTAAAAAAAAAAAATAAGTATTAACAACAAACACCTTAAAATCAAAAATCAAAATAACATAAATGCAAAAGGCTTGGGTTGCCTCCCAAGAGCGCTTGGTTTTAAGTCATCAGCCTGACTTTGCCAATGCTCAATTCTGATGGTTGAGTGGGATTCCCACTTGTTCTCTGTCTAGTTCTGATCCCTAGTAGGTCTTCAATCTCTGACCATTCACTTTGAACTCGTCATCAGTCTTCTCATTAACCAAATCAACTGCACCATGAGGATAAGCCTTAACCACTCTAAACTTCCATGCAATCTTCCAACCAATAGCAGTTCTTATGGATATTAACTCTTCATTTTGATTCTTGACTACTGTCATGCCATCTTTCTTGGGAACACATTGAACAGGACTCACCCATTCATTATCCTACACCGGATATATTATCCCTGCATCCAACCACTTCAAAATCTTTTTTTTTTACAACTTCCTTCATGGCTGGATTGAGACTTCTTTGATGCTCAACAATGCTGCAGCAATCATCTTCCAGCAAGATTTTATGCATACAAATTGAAGGGCTAATTCCCTTGATATCGACAATACTCCAACCAAAGGCTCTTTTATGTTGCTTGAGTACCTTCAGCAATTGTTGTTCTCTCTCTCCAGAAAGTGATGAGGAGATAATAATAGGCAAAGTATTTCCTTCCCCAAGATATGCATATTTAAGATGGCTAGCAAAGCCTTCTGCTCCAACATTGGAGGTTCTTCAATAAATGGCTTGATCGGCTTCAAATCCTTTCATCTTGATCAAGCAGTTCAAACTTTTGCCCAAATTTGCTAAACCTCGAGTTCCCTTGTAGTTCAGCAACAATTTCATTCTCTTCCTCACCATTATTAAGCTCGGATTCTTCAACCATACAATCAACATCATCAGCCCAACTACTACAGAATTTTTCCATGTCTTCCATGACTATGTTGTCCATAATGCCCATAGCAGAGCATTCTTCTGAGTCATCGTGGAACTTCATTGCATCTAAGACGCTAAAAGTATCATCCTGATCATTGACTCTCATAGTAAGTTCTCCTTTCTGCACATCAATTAATGTTTTCCCTGTGGCTAGAAATGGTCTACTCAAAATAATAGGCACTTCCCGATCAACTTCATAATCCAAAATGATAAAGTCCACAGGAAAGATGAACTTGTCCACCCTCACCAACACATCTTTAATTTTTCCTTCAGGATGGACAAAAGAACAATCAGCAAGTTGGAGGGTTACTGTCGTTGGCCTTGCTTCACCAATGCCAAGTTTCTTAAATAAAAGAAAGAGGCATCAAATTAATACTAGCCTCCAAGTCACATAATGCCCTTCCACAATAAGTATTTCCAATCGAACATGGCAATGTGAAACTCCTAGAATCCTTCAGTTTTTTTGGAAGTTTATTTTGCAAAATAGAACTACACTCATTGGTCATGGCTACTGTCTCAAACTCACTCATCTTCCTCTTTTTTGACAAAATATCTTTCATGAACTTGACATAATTGGGCATTTGTTTCAAAGCTTTAACTAATGGAATGTTGATGCAGAGCTGCTTCAAGACTTCAAGAAATTTGTGGAATTGTTTATCTTGATTCTTCTTTTTAAGTCTTTGAGGGTATGGTGGAGTAGGCTTCATAGGCTGCTGCTTCTCAATGTTGAGCTGTGCTGGCGCAACATTATCAGCATTTGCCGCTTTATTTTTTTACTTCTCCACTGCCTCTTGCACTTCAGGATCTGTTTCATTTGAATGAGATTCAGCTGAGGGTTGTTCTGTTTCAGGCATTCTCCTTGGCATTTGCACTTCCCTTTCATTTCTCAACTAAATGGCATGGACTTGTTCCTTACCTTCTCTTGGATTCTCGGTGTTACTTGGAAAAGAACCTTGTTGTCTTGTATGGATTGCCAATGCAAGTTGTCCAAGCTGGTTCTCCAAATTCTTCGGTGAGGCACCTCGGCTCTTAATCAAAGTAGATTGATTCTTTAAGATAGAGTCATTCATGGCCATGAAATTTCTCATGAGGTTCTCTAATGAGTTGATTTTATTCTCTAAAGGATCAATTCTTGGCTGCACTTTCTAATGAAACCCTGGTGGTTACATAGGCCTTTGCTGATTAGATGATGAAACAAGTCATTCTTGGTGGTTCCAAGAGAAATTTGGATGTTGTCTCCACCCCGGATTATAAGTATTAGAATAAGGATTATTTCCCCTATTTTGATTACTCACAAAACACACAAAAGCAGGGTTATTGGGACAATTTTCATACAAGTGTCCCTCTTCACTAAATACATAAGACATTGTTTCAAGATGCCCTATTGAATTACCCATTGCTTAGGACGATGCTGGCGCAGGAATACTCATGTTCTTAACTAAAGTAATCAAGGAAGCTACTTGAGCAGATAAGGACGTAATGGTATCCATTTCCATGACTCCAGTGACTGTTCTTCTTGCATTCCCTGCCCTAGTTGCTGGCCACTGATAGTTGTTAGTAGAGATCTTTTCCAAAATCTCATATGCTTCATTATATGACTTGGATAACAGTGCACCAGTTGCTGACGCATCAACCAGCATTCGCGTCTGCGCATTTAATCCATTATAAAAGGTCTCCATTTGAATCCAACAAAGTATCCCACGATTAGGACACTTCCTCAGTAATTCTTTAAATCTCTCACAGATTTCATGCAACGTCTCATCTTCAAATTGTTGGAATGAGGTGATATCATTTTGAAGCTTCCCTTTCTTTTGAGGTGGGAAGTATTTTGAAAAAATCTTGTGCAACAAATCATTCCAATCCATGACTGAATCTGGTGGTAATGAATGAAGCCAAGCACGAGCTCTATCTCGCAATGAGTATGGGAACAACTTGAGCCTCAACATATCTTCAGACACACCTTGCATCTTGAAAGAATCACTAACTTCCATGAACAACTTCAAATGCAAGTGTGGATCTTCAGTACCTAAACCCCCAAACTGACCCATTATTTGTAACATCTGAAACATCACGGGCTTCAATTCGAATTGTTAAGCTGGAAATTCAGGCCTGACTATGCTCGGATTGAATTAATTTATGAGAGGTGTATCGAAATCTCCAATACATATGTCTCTCTCATCAAGCACTTGTGGATTTGGGCCTGCCTCGTTCTCAATTTCTTCAGGTTTACGGGCTCTTTGATTAGCTCTCAATCTTCTCAATCTGGCGTGAAGAGCTCTCTCTGGTTCAGGATCAAATAATAATAATGCTTCGTCAACTGATAGGTTCATAAACTATTTACCATCAAGTCTGAAAAGAATACAAACAAAAGTAAAAATAAAATAAAATGCAAAAATAAATAAAATGAGCAACAATATTAACCAACTAATTTTGGTACAATCCCTGACAACAGCGCCAAAAACTTGTTGTCTGAACGGTGTTGTATATGAAATGAACACATGCATGCAAGTATACGTGGTCGACAAGTAGTCTAGATTCCTAAGAATCGAATTATCATTTCCACGAGGATTGTAAAACTAGTCAGTCTCAATTGATGCTCCAGCAATGTTAACGGCAATGTTAACAGCAAATAAAACAGTTATGAAATTATACTAAACTAAAGAATAATGCAATAGTCACTCAACTAAAATGAACTAATCAACTAAAATAAACCTAAGTATGAATTCTAAATCAACAGAATAAAGTGAAAACAACAGATTTAATAATCAGATGAAGGTAAGTCAGATTTGAATAAAATCTCTCCTATTGTAGTGCTATGAATAATGCTATAGCCTAACTCAGCATGACATTTCATTCGACCAAAACACCTCAAATCTTGTACTGTTCCGTCGAACATTTCACAAGCTTGCTTCCTAAACTTACACCCAACATATGTCTATACAGATTTAGGCTTAAGAAACAGATTAGAACTCGGTTTGCTAACAATTGTACAAGGAAGCACCCATATGTCTATGTATTCTCCTCATACTATTGTATGACCCTAAGGGTTTGCATTAACCAAATGATTTCTCTTCCTATTCAGACCTTCTCAGCATCTAATTAACAAGCAAAACAACAAGTATTGACTGGCCACATCAACATTGCAATAATAAACCCATTTGATTAAAATAAAATGTAAGCATCATAGACTATATTAAGATAAAAGTAACATTACAATAGGAGTTCAAATATCCAAACCAAACTTAAAAACAATTAGTTCATACTAAATGAGAGTTAAACAAAGTAAAAGATACAACCATGAAGCTCATTGAATTAAAGAGTACAAAACACAAGGAAGAGGTGATGAAATGTCTATTGGAATGCTCCATTTCTTCTTCATCAATGACTCTTATTTCCTTGATGATTCTCTGCACTTTCTACTCTAAAAATACCCTCTGGCCGTCACTCACTCTTGAGGAAGAAGACATCTCTAAAACGAGGAAGACTTGCCCTCCAATCTTTCCACTTTTCTTTATATATGAGAGAAAGTAGGGCAACTTTAGACACTTGGCATAATAGTAGAATAAGTCAACCCTCACAGCCATGTTACTGTGCATTCTCTCACTGTCACACTGAAAAAGTGGTTGTCCTTTTCGGGACAGCTCAGCACAAGCACAAGGACAAGACCACATGCATTTTTTTTTTTTGTCATGAAGATCTGTCGCGTTATGCGCCAGCATTCGTGACCGCATAGTTCATAGCATCAGGTCTTCATGCTAAACCATTTAAATCCGAGGACAACCAATTGATTTTGAATCTGCAAAAGAACAATCAAGGAAATTAAACCTAAATTAAGCCAAAATAGATCAGATTAACACAATTTATCATTTTTAATCACAATCAACTCTAAATTGACCAAGTTGTGAAATATTAAACTAAACTAAAATAACTAAATTATAAATAAAAACCATAACAAAGATTCCAAATTAGGACTATGATAACTCTATTTACAAGAGTTATCACTAGGGCATTATCGATTTTGACTCTTTGAACTTTTTTGTTGAAATTGTGTGAGAACCATGGACAAAAAATTTTGGATGTGGGAAAAAGCTTGAGATTTTGAGTGCATTAGAAGTACCCGTGTTCCCCTAGAATAGTCGTCAACTATGGTGAGGAAAAATCGAGAGTCGTCATGATTAGGGACATTATAGGGTCCCCAAATATCGAGATGAATTAAGGCGAATGGGGTGTTGGTGGATGAGGTGCTTTTAGGGAAGTGGACCCTAGATTGTTTTGCTATAGGACAAATAGGACAATTAGGTTGGGGAATGGATGCACTATGGCCCAATCTTTGATGAAAAATAAATGAGTTTGTATTATTATTTGTATTACAAAGAGATTGTTTATTTTGTGTAATACAAGGAATAAACTCTTTATTTAGGGTAAGATAATTAGAAAGAGATGCCCAATAGTACAATCCATGATGAGCTTTACCCAAGCATATCAATTTTCCAGTCGAAAGGTCCTGAAAAAGACATTTATTAGGAGTGAATTGAATCGTGCAATTATTCTCTGTGCACAATTTGGACACGGAAATGAGATTAAAATTGAAGGTGGGAACAATTTGTCTCCTAATTGGATAGTACCATTACTGGTGGTTGGGGTATTAATACCATTAGGCATCCGGACGGTGATAGGAACTTTTGGTGGTAAGTGTTTGGAAAATAACCTATGTTCGCAAATAATGTGATCACTAACATCCGAGTCATTTATCCAAATATTTTGTGATATTGAATTTAAAACAAAGGATGTACCTACGTAAGTAGCGGAAGCATTGTTGGGTTGGCATTGATTCAACATCTGTAGAAGTTAACTGACTTGTTCGGGACTGATCATGGGCAATTGTGTTGGATTTCCTGGATTTGTGGTGGAATTTCCAGATTTGTCCTTTGGACGACCATGTAATTTCCAACAATTTTCACAATAATCATAGAATAATTTTCCTTTACATGACCTGCCCGGTTCATAGCCATTGGATCCACTTTGAAATTACCCATTATAGGAACCGTTGGATGAGCTTAATGAGTTGACTTGTTGCTAGCCATTGGATGGAGTAACATGATCTGGGCCATTGAAGCATTATATAAATTGACATTTTTTCTTCATTTTCAAGTAACCCTAACCTCTTTTTTTTTTTTATTTCTTTAACATCTTTGAAACACTTTCTTGTCTAGACTTCGTGATGGCGAAGGCGGTGGAATCACCAGGACGCGGTGATTCCATGATGACCATGCGTTGATGCTCGTCTTGAATGGCGAGTTGAAAGAGACGACGGAGCGTCGACGACGAGTTCTTTTGGAGCATTTAAGTTTTTAATGGGAGAAAACTTTCATTCAATCCCATTAGAAAGTGAATGATCTGATCTCTTTCTTTAATCGTTTGGTATTGTTGCAAAGTTTCAGATGTCCCCATTAAGGGATCATCGACAACATCGAGCTCATTTCAGATTGTTGAAATAGGTTGTCACCGATTGGTTGTGTTGTTTGGTCTCTACAAGATTTTTCCGAAGTGTGAAAAGCTTGGCTAGGTTGAGTTGGCCATACATCTCTTTGATGGTGACCCACATTTCTCCTGCATTTTCTGTTTGTGGTAGTCCGGTGGCAACATCTTGGGTCAAGGAGTTGCTGATCCACGACCGAACCAATGTATTACTCTTGATCCATTGCCTTGTAAGATGTGGTTCATCAGGAATCAGTACAGTTCCATCAATAAAGCCATTTTTATCCTATGTGATGAGTGCTCTTCAGAAATCGCGAGCCCAAATCGCGTAATTTTCCGATCCCGTGAGTGGTTGCTTGACCAGGATGGACCAGGATGATTTCTGGTCCATTTGATGGCAGAGAATACAGGGCGTCACCGGGTTCTGGCCGTCGTGGGGCGGTCGGAATAAACTGGAAAGGAAATGTCGTTGGGCTTGGGCCTTGGGTAAATGGGTTGGCATTGGTCTGTGGGCTTTGATGGGTTATGGACTGAGAGTTGGGTTGTGTTTCAGTTTGATGAGTCGTGGATTGGGAGTTGGGCTGATTTGTGGTTTGCAATTGTGGGCCTTGTTGGTTGATTGTTTGGTTTGTGAGGGGTTCTATTTGAGTTTGTTTGAAAGGTTGGCTTTGCACTAATCCGAATGCCTAATTTTGCAGGTGAAACAAATTGGAGGCTTGAGAGGATGCTGGCAAGGAGAGAATTTTGGAGGACAGTGACAGAAGCTTGGTTATGAAACCTGCTTTGATATACCATGTCAAGATGAGGAGATTAGAGCGGGAAGAGGAATAGTTATGCTGTCGAAGTATGCCAAAGAAAAATAAGTTTTATATGTATTTGATATATCTTCTTTTTACAATATGCATCATTTTATACAGAAAGAATGTGACATAGAAGGAAAAAAATAAATTACATGATTGTAGGAGTAATGTTAGGATCAAATCAATCAAGGAAGGGAATAAGTTATTTTGTCCTGTAATAGAACAAATCATATCCTGTAATAAAGTTCAATATCTTCTCATATCAACGGCTATGCTTACAACTAATTCAAACAACCAAGAAAAAAACATAGGACAAAGTAATCATTTTACATGTTTTTTTTGCAATTTTTGTCTAGCTGTATGCTTGAGTTGTATGATTCAGTTGTAAATATAATATTATTCATCTTTTGATTGTACTTCTACTACGTGCTTTTTTTGTTAATAAGAGTAAATCTTTACCTACAATTATTATTAATTTTGTTTTACAAATGTTTCTTACACCCACAATAAGCTTTAATGTTTAAAACTTAATTTATAGTAGATTTTGGACAAATGTAAAATAGTTTTGAGTTTATAAAAAAAGTAATAGTTCAATAAAGAGGACTTGTCTATCAAATTAATATTTATGCTAAACTAAAATACTGTGATAATCAATTATTTAATTATCAAAATAATTTAATATTTCATAATTAATTAATTAATTATAAAATTACAAAATAAGTAATCAATGATTTTGTTAAATTTTAAGGAAATTTAAAGTAAATATAAAATAATAACATAATTATGCAATGAAATTCTTTTGTCTATTCAATTTTTCTCTTGGAAAATGTGAACCAAAACTGATTTATGATGTTTTTTGATTCAGTCAAATTTTCTTTTTTCTTTTTGAAAAAAAAAAAAGATAGATTAAACAAGAACTAAATGTATATTTACTAAATAAACACCTAAATGCATTTAAATCTAAAATTAATTTGAAGTTACAAAAGTGTTAAAATGTTACATTTGTGTTTTGAAAAAAAATAAATAAACTATCATTTGTATCTTATTAATAAAAAGAAATGAATTATGAATATAAGGTTTTGGAGGAAAAGAGACATTGCCCAGATGGAAATTCTGTTCTTTAGCATTACAAACTTCCTCATTCAGATTTATGCAACTTCTGCTGAACTTTGGTGAACGTCTAATGAAGTTTCCCCTTCAAAACGCGTGGGCCGCCACTATGCTAGGAATCACAATTTGGCACTATAAATAATAACTGCTAGGAATCACAATTTTGCACTATAATTAACTTTTGATCACAAATTTTCAAATTTAAGAAAAGTTGTTAGAGGAAGAAGAACGTTTACTCACAAACAATCTTTTTCGTAATGACTATATTTGGTGGTCAAACTGACAAAGATGATTTTGATCAACATAAACATGGTTCAGCTTCTGTCTCTGTGGCTCAATTTGATCAGAAAGCTGGTGAAACTGATGAGGGGCTGAAGAGCATTCAAGGGCAAGATTTTGATCAGCGGAACCACGGTTCAGCTCCAGCTCCAGTCCCCGGGGCAGTTCCTGGGGATTTAGTTCCGAGTTCACCCGGGCATGCTGTTTCCGAATCTCCGGGCTTGAGCTCGAACACTCAGGCTGAGGCTCCAATTGATGCTATGTCAGCTGCTGCGCCGTTATCGTCCAGCACCAACACCAACGGTGAGGTCCGAATCCATATTCCAAACAGTGAGTTTGTTATGAATGAACCGCCGTTTCTCAACTCTCGTCAAATGACTAAGCTGTACCTTGTGATCGTTGCCCAAGGTGCTCTCACTTTAACCACAATTGGGACCACCGGCAACTCCTACGTATCCCCATACGCTGAAATCCTTTTGTATATTGCAAAGATTTGCAATGTTACAGCCTTCCTTTGCTTCTTAAATGTCATATTGGTATGCAGCCACAATAATCGTGGATTTGCTGCTACGATCTTGAAAGGAATAGGAGTTCTTGCTACTACCTATGGACTTTTAGCAGTCATGTGCCTGGAATTGCTTGATAAAGTAGCAATTCAGCTGTGGGTCACTATTGCCATTTTTTTATTGTGCATCCCAGCCTCAATCGCAGCATTTCGGGCTTGAGTTAATTATGTCATGTTACTAGTAACTAGTAACTAGTAACTAGTAACATGACAGCCTCAATCGCAGCATGTTATGTGAATATGTTTTTTGCTTATTGTTCAATGCAATAATTGTCTAATAAATGCAAAGA
>WYDK02061176.1:1426-11991 GCA_009867345.2 Toxicodendron radicans | reverse complement strand
CTCAACATAACGAAATCAATCAACAAAGGAAAACTCATTCAAGTCGATGATCTCTTCCTTTTGGTCACTGTTTTCGTCGCTACTTCACCGATCTCAAATCCAAAATACGACGACGTTTCTATTTTAGAGTGGAGCGTGACGAATCCATCAGATTCAAAGTCCGTGCACTATCGCTTAACACACTCTGTACAAATTAGAAGAAACCGAGAATATTTTGTTTGGCTGTTAAGAGAATAGAATTATAATTATCTGAGTAATTTCTCAAGAAACAAACAGAAACTTTCAAATTAAACAAAAACATAATTGATTGAGTTTAATGATATCATTTAATTTGGTGAGCAATCATCTAAATCTAACCTTGGAACCTTTGGTCATTTTCTTGAAACCATGCATGTTGATAATCTGCAAAAGTAACAAAAACAGAATGAAAATTTAAAAGAATTCATATGTGCGAAGTCGGAATTATTAGAACTTGAATGAGTTTTGATCAGAAGAAAACCTGAATGAGAATATCCTTTTTGAGATGTGATGGTAGATGAGAGAAACAAAATCCATGTATTTTTCCATCAATAGAAAAAAAAAATCCTAGAACTTATAAAATGAATGTTAATGTGTGAATGTGAAGGGTTTGTATTAATAGGAATGTCAACATATCAAAATGAAGCAATTCTAAAGCTTAAAAAATCTTACATGTCATTACAACATCCTACGTGTCAACCTGTTAGAGAGCACCATCATTCCATGTGTCAACATGCTTCAATATTAGAGTCTAGTTTATTAATCAATGTAATTTTATAGGCCAATGAAAATCATATTCATAACTTAATTGATAGTGATATTCATTTTATTCTAACGTGTGTCATTTAACAAAATAATAAACAAAATTATGTAAAAAAGAATTCTATTAAAATAAATTAGAAGTATGAATTCTTTGACTCTAAATGACGCCAATTGGGCTTTTTCAATGCTTATATGAGAGTATTTCATATTTTCATTAACCATCAAAATTGGGTGGTTTTATCTATGTCAATCTCCTGTTCAACTTCATCGAATGAAAATACTATTTGTTTAGATCTTTTAAGTGAATATTTGAAAAAGTTAATTAAGTTGAGTTGGGTTGGATAGGATAAAATTTTGAAAATGTATTTGGTACATTTTAAAAAAAAAAATTTTTGTAGTATATTTTTGGAAATATTAAAATTATTTTAAACCCCTATATTTTTTTAAATTACCTAAATACCTCACAATAAAAGTTTAAAAACTTTAAAAATACCCTCAAATCACCCAACCAATGGCCAGCGGTGGAACGGAGTCGATCTAGCTATTTCAAGCCAGATCTTTGGCCAGAATGGCTAGATCTGCATTGATCTGGCCTTTTTCAGCCAGAGATTTAGTCGGAAAAGGCAAGATTGGCGCACAGTCGACCAGATCCTGTCGATCGTGCACCGTTCTACGGTCGACGGCCCGCGGTGGTCGCCGAAGGCTGGCAGTGTTTGTGTATAGTGAGGGTGTATTTGTTAAGGTTTGAAACTTTTATTACTGTAGAATAAAAATAGAAAAATGTTTAATCAAATTTGGAAAATATTTTGAATAGGATAGGATTTTGGATAGATGTTTAGAATAATGAAACAAACGTGTTTTTAATTGATAGCGTTAAATATGATAGAATTGGATGAATGGGCCAAATACATAATAACTCTCAAATTTTTATTTTTATTTTTATTTTAAAGGAACCTCAACGGCATGAGGAAAATTAAAAAAAAAAAAAACGCACCTAATCAAAGAAGGGACATAACTAGCCTTACCAGGGGTAAGGATTTTTATTATTGTTACACTATAAGCTAATAAAATCATATATTATATTGAAAAACTCTCTAAATTAATAGATTAACTCCAATTAAATTGAACTCTAACAAACACATATGAACCAATATTTTAGGTTGTCTTTGTTTAAACCAAATATCATTATTCTATTTACTATCCTATTTCAACAACTATCAATATACATTTTTTCACAAATATTATTATCCAAATCTTATTAATATCAATACACGTTTTTTTATAAATATTATTTAAATAACATTAAAATCTAATCATATTTCAACAAATATCAATACACATTTTTCCACAAATATTATCTAAATACTATTCAAATACTACCCACCCACTATTTATCAAATACTATTGAAAATACTACTAAAAATTAAAACAAACTAAGCCTTAACTCTTTTAACCAATTTTATGGAAACAATATATTAATGTTGAAATTAACATTTCAATTTGTCAAAAAATTGATTATAAGAGAAACAAAAAAAGTGAGTTTCTAAGCGATATGTTCTATAACGATGTCACACCAAATCAATTTTTGAAAAATTTGCCACTCCTCACTTGAATTTCTAAGCGATATGTTCTATAACGATGTCACACCAAATAAATTAATTACAATCAAGATTGATTCAATTTTATATGATTTTATTCCTGTTCATACAAAAAAAATCACACCAACCAGAGAAATCTGATTGACCTTGACGGAATCAGAACAGATGTGGACGTGATTACGGTGAATCAGCAAGTAAAAAATGAACCAAAATGCAATGACAAGAAACAATTTTTAAAGTGGTTATACTTATAGTTTTGATGCCTATACGTCCACTGTTATATGATTGCTCTATCTAATTTTTGAACCCTTTCCCTGAAAAGAGTCTGGGTATTTATATATTTAGTTTACACATAGCAAGTCCGCCAAACCCCGGTTTCGAAAGGAAATTATCCCGTGATTCGGGGGATTTGAGGTTAAATCAAATTTGAATTCGATTTTATCCCGATTCTTTTGGGGATAATGTTTATCTACATGTTGACTGTATTTTGTGGCGACTTCTGAATCTGTCGAGCTCGTCTCCTTTGTCGGGGTTCCCATGGAGTCGAGCTGCATTTGGGGCGAGCAAAACCTTTTAATCAACATAATCGAACATACCAACTTGACAAGCCTAACTGAGTCGGACTGCCACGTGTCACTTGCTAACAACGAGCTCATAGTGGAAAAAACTCACACAACATTTGCCCCCTAGTATTTGGAGGTCGTGTCGAGTTTCAAAAACTAACTCTTGAGTTTGCTGATTCTTGAAAGTTAATCCGCCAAAAGCTTGTGACTGTCGAATTGGTCTTGTCACGCATTTAATGTAGTCATTTTGTGTTAGTTAATACACGACGCACGTCGCACCTTTATAGCTGGGGACGAGCGTGATTTGCGTGTCATGTGTCAGTGGTTATGATTCCTTCACTTTGATGGTTACTCTCATTTCCTAGATCATCAACACATGTCTTTTTTAAACGGACCAGATCTATCGAATGGATGGAAGGTTGAAATGGCTCACAAAATGAACGGTTGAGATCGTTTCCCACCCAAACTTCAACATTATAAATGGGCGACGATCCTCTCTTACTATTCATTTAGTGTTTAGTGTTTTTGCTTCATAATTGCCTCTTCTTTTCCTTCTATCAACGCTTTGCTAACCTTCAATTTGAGATTTTAGTTTGAGATTTTCTTGCATATTTTTCTGGTGGTTACACTCATCATCTTCCCAAGAAAGTTTCCCTCTACTATTCATTCAACCTCTCTTATTTTATCTACTACTTAGAATGGTCGAAAGTGCCATAGGAATGCTTTGTTTTAGGAGTCTTCTTTTGCCAACTTGGTTTTTAAAATGAAAAAAAAAAAACTTGTTTTACATCTGCCTAAATTCCTTAACAGAATCTAGAAAAATAGAAGTAAAACGTCATTAGGAGCTCGTTATCGAGCTCCACAGACGCCTAAAGGGAATACAAGTGTCGACGTTCCCTCTTCTGTCAGGCTTAGTAGTAACACTTGTTTTTTTGTTTCAGGCGTCTGCAGGCAATCTCTTTAAAATGTCAAGCCCTTATACTAGTATTGACGTTCTCTTTGGTGATGTCAATCATACACCAAGCTCGAAAGCGAGTTCAAGCGGAAGCTCAACTGATACTGTTCCCCTTCCTCCTCCTCAATCTGCCACCAAATAGCATAAAGAGTCATCATCCTCGCTGACCGAGGAGGATTTGAATAGGATTAGAGAATAATTCACCTTAGATGGACTGATTATGTCACTGGTGAGGTATTTACGGAAAATGCCCCAAGTCGGTTGGGTTGCTATTTCTGAAATGTTACTAAGATGTGGGATGTCGATACCTTTCATCCCTTTATTTCCGATGTTTTAGAATTTTACAATCTCGCCCCCTCCAACTGATAGCAAATTCTTACATAACAATCATAGAGTTGTACGTAACTTTTAGGGCTAGTTTTATAGGCAAGCTCTCTATTGACGTACTCACCTTTCTATAAAGAATAAAAAAGGTCAAGATGATACATTTTACCATTCAAATACCGAGAGGAAAGATTTCAACGGTCTAGTCAGAATCCCCGAAAAAATGAAGGACTGGGATTCTGATTTCTTCTTCGCTCACAATGAAAGTGATGACACTTTTAGGCCGGAAGCTTGTATGCAATTCCGCCCTTTTTCGCCACAACTTTCTCTTTTCTTCTTTCCCTTTTTTTTTCTAACCCTCTTTTGTTTATTTTCAGCTAAACGCGATCTTCACCTCCCACGCGGTTTCAACACAGAACGATTGAGGCTTTTCTGGGAGCTGCTTGTGGAGTCTCACGACGTGACTAAATTAGTCACTCTTTCCAACTTGATCACTTACGGGTTCTGCCTGCCGTCTGCAAATTTCTCGATTGTGTTCACTCCAATTTCAAAGAAAAACAAAGTAAACACTTCACTTCTCTGTATTCTTTTCTTTGAGAATTTATCAATTGAACTAACGTAAAGAGGCAAACCAAGAAATAGGGTGAGCCTTCTGGGCTGGTGTCAAAATTGCCCCTAAGTCTATACCATATGCTTCTCCTGCTTCAACACCAAAAGTGTCCACCCCCAACAGTCAAACGAGTAAGAAACGGCTAGGGGGCAAGCCCGCTAAAGGCCCGGGCTTGAAGAAGCCAGTGAAAGGGCCAACTAATCGTCTCGCAACAAGGAGAATTGTAATAATGAGCGATCTAGGGACAACTCGCCTAGACGAGAGCTCGAAAAAGCCTATGGCGGGATCAAAGCCGCCAGAAAAAGATCCCGCCAAAGGGAAAAAACCTAGTGCCTTACACACTATTGAAGATACAAGTAGGGTTCCAAGCTCACCCAACCATGAAGGTGATGACAAAGAGCTGATGGATTTAGAGGCTCAAATCCTCCATCTGCCCGAGAGGATTACTATCAGGGCGTTTGGGGCTTTGGATTCTATTCCTGAAGATTTTTTTCAGGCATGCATGATCCTTGAGTGCTTGTGATCGCTCGGAATCCATCGACCTTCTTTTCTACCTAATAGGTTTGGCTTCAGGGTCGATATTCAGCCTGTGACTCATTACTTCATGGCTAATCCCCACCATATCCGCATGAACCCATGCAAACACATCCAAATTCTTTTTTAGGAATTGGACTAACTGCTCTGCCAACTAGCCGTCTAGGCTACACCCGATTTTAAATACCTGAGTTGGATCTTTTTCATCTATTGACACTTCTTGGAGCTCTTTTGTTGGCTCCGTTGCAGGGTCCTCTTTGTGGATGCCAGAATCAATAGTATCCTCAGCTGGCCCAAGATTTGGGCTTGTTTCAGTTATCACCATCGTTATCTAGAATGGCCATTTGATTGTTGCGGCCGTTGCATTGTTGTAGCACTCTCTAGCGTCTTTGGGCGAGCTTCTGGCCACTCCAATTCCATTCGGAGTTGCAAATTTAATGGCTCGGTAATGAATTGAATCAACAACATCAATATCATCCAAAAATAGCATGCACAATATTGCATTACAACTTGTTGGGCAGTCAACCACCAAAAATTCTTCCATCACCGTCCTTGTGCATTCACATTCTCCTATTGTCACTAGAAGCTTGATTGTTCCTTTTAGGAGTAGGATATCCCCAGTGAAACCATGAATGGGCATAAAGCACGACTTTAAGTTGCGTTTGGTGAAATGCATTTCGCGAAATGCCCCAATAAACAGAATGTTAACAGCGCTCCCATTATCGATCATCAGGCAGAGCACTTGGCTATTTTTTGTCATGGCGCTAATAACTTTAGCGTCCTAAGTATATCAAGGATATTGCTCGCATTCTTCTTTAGTGAATCATATCACCTCACTATCCACCTTAGGCCTTTTTTACGGCCCGATTCCCACAGTCATTACCTTTGGGACCGAATATGTTCTGGTTTCCCGAGTGTATTTTTCGCGAGTATGCCTTGAATTCCCTATAGGACTAGGCCAGCCATAAATCATTTTTACCAGTTGACTGCCAGGTGGTGGTGGTGGTGGTGGTTGTGTTTGTTGCCTATCCTGGTTGTCTTGTTTTTCACGAGCTTGATTTTTCCCCACAAAATCCTTCATATGACCTCTTTTAATCAAATCTTCGATTGCATCCTTAAGATGTCGATACTCATCTGTATTGTGCCTAATATCCCTATGGTACGTACAATATTTTTTAGGATCTCTTTTAAACGGCCACCCTCTCATTCTTTTCAGGTGGGGAAGTTTCTTGAGCTGGCTAGACGTTTCATAGATTCTAGATAATGAGGCGACTAGCAGTGTGTATTCTGCAAAGCGGGTAAAAGGCTCTCTTTCCCTATTAAAATCGACTCTCGGTTTCTTTTGAAAACAAAACCGGTCCCTACCCTCTTAGCCCCTTTTCTTCTCTATAGAGTTATCATGTCGCTACTCGAGGACACTACTTGAAAAGCCTCATGCTAAGGCCGCCATCGAGCTCATTGATGTTTTGCAGCCATTTGGTAAAACTGGACCAAACTTACATGGTCCTCTCTCTGTAATTCTTTCCACAACTCGGTCTACGACCTAATTCTGGAGATCAACAATGTCCGGATTGACTCTTTAGGAGCATTCATGACCTTAGTCTGCTCGCTCTAGAACTTCGTTAAATACAAGTGACTCTCATTTCTCCTGGTGTATATTACTCAGATAACTGAGCGGCATGCCGAACTGCGACCTCACCTATAATTGTTAGAGATACAAAGAAGCAAATTGTTGCCAAGAATTGATTGAGCCCGCTTTCAATCTTATGGACCACTTCATGGCATTTCCCACCAGTGTCATAGCAAAACAACAACACTTTGCCAAGTCAGAGACCTGATGCAACTCAGTAAAATCATTAAATGCATCAAGATGCTCATTTGGCTCCCCATTTTCATCATATTTCATTTCTGGCGCCCTGAAACCAAGAAGAAGTGGCGTCTAGCGGATTTCTTCTGAAAACAGAAAACTTACAACAGCTTTCGTCTGATTTGCTCGTCAGGCTCTTAGGTCATCTAACATTCTCTACATTTGATCTAGCTCATTTGTAGCAGGATTTTTTGTTTGAGCTCTACTAGCTCTCTATTCGAGCAGATAAGATCGAAGGTCACATGTTGGAACGAGCAGACTTTGCTCTCTTGTGTGCGATTTGGTAGCCTGATGGCTAGGATAGTAAGTGCTATTGTACTTACTATCCTGCTCGCGATGTCGGTTAGAATTGAAACATCGGAAGTTGTTATTGTGGCTCGAAGGGCGGGCGGGCCTACCTTGAGCGTGGGTTAAAATTGGCACGCATTTTCTGAATGTCTTGCTGTTTAGGGCGAGAATTTCTAGAGGGGTTTGCCTCTCCCATAGGCTGCTTACCTAGTCACCTTCATGGGTTTTCTAAATCGCGAGGTGCATGACTTCTCATGAAATCAGGAGGCTCGCAATGGGATTGGGGTGCTCCCCTAGGCATAGACGAAGCAGATCAGTCAGTCTGTGGATTGCTTCCCCTTATTGGGGCTGGCTTTATGAAAGTTGACCTGTTGAGGTCATCGGATTGAGCTTTTCTCAAGCCCGTCATGTCCTGCTGCATAACTTGCACAACATTCGTTAGCGACCTGATCATATCTATCAACTCACCATTTTTCGGGTTGAAGGTTATGGCCCCCGGAGTTTCGACCACTAGATAGGGGTGCACCGGTGGAAGGCGGTTGTGGCCTTCTTGTTGAACGATGTCAACATTATCACGGTCTTCGTTATCATTTTTTGGACGTTCTGGTACGCATCATATGTGCTTGTTGGATCTATGTATGCTGAAAATACTTGCCTTCCTTCTAGCGCCAAAATGTTGACACGAAAAATCGCACCAACTAGAGATATCCAATTGACGTTGACAGAATAGAAACGGATGTGTGTGTGATTACGGATAATTAGCAAGTAAAAAATGAACCAAATGCAAGGAAAAGAAACCATTTTTGAAGTGGTTCGGCTTATAGTTTTGATACCTACGTCCACTGTTATGTTATTACTCTATCTAATTTCTGAACCCTTTCCTAGAAAAGAATCTGTGTATTTATACATTTAGTTTATAGATAGCATGTCCGCTAAACCCGAGATCTCGGTTTCGAAAGGAAATTATCCTGTGATTCAGGGGATTTGACGTTAAATCAAATTTGAATTCGATTTTATCTCGATTCTTTCGGGGATAATGCTTGTCTGCATGCTAATTGTATTTTGTGGCGACCTCTGAATCTATCAGACTTGTCTCCTTTGTTAGGGTTCCTATGGAGTCAAGCTGCATCTGGGGCGAGCAAAACCTTTTAATCAACCTAATCAAACATACCAACTTGACGAGTCTAACTGAGTCGGACTGCCACGTTTTACTTGTTAACCACGAACTCATGTAAAAAAACCCACACAATAATTCCCACCAACAAAAAAAAAAATTTACTTGTTTTTTATTGGATTGCTTTTTAATTTAGAACCTATACATAATCTAGTTTCATATAAATTTAACCATTTTGTTTTTTTTTTTTTTTTTTTTTTTTTGGAATGACGAAATTATTCGATAGTTAATGTTTCGGTTGTTGAGGGTTTATTTGTCTTTTAAATGTAAAATAAGGTTGATTTTGAGTTTATTATGAAATGGTTATTTCTCTATAAATTTCTTGTAATATATATACAAAAACAGAAGTTTTAATTTTATCCAATTTTCGACACAGGGAAAATAGGAGCAGGAGAAAGATGGGTGAGGCGAGCACATTCACATCCGCACCCCATTCAATTTGGGAAGAAATTGAACGATCTGAGAGGTAATGAATTACGAACTCAGCTGAAAGATTTCCTTTTCCTCTTTCAATTTAACTCAATTCGATTTTATCTCTGTTTTATTGTGTAGTTACCTTGTATCCTCTATGTATGATGAGGCCGCTTCATTATCTTCATCAATTCTAAATCGATTGCGCGACAATTATAATGTTTCAAATCAAACTTTATATGAAATGATGGAATCTGCAGCCATGGTCTTCGTTCAGTCCCTCAAGGAACTTGGCAGGTATCATTTTTCCACTTGGATATTGAATAATTTCAATCTATTGCTGTGAAGAGCTTAATTTTGCTGCTTTATTTTATATATATGCAGGGCGTCGGATATTATGACTGAGCTTAAGCAGTTGTTTGTGTCCGTTACACATGTCCCTGTTCAAGTTCTTCTCACTGGGTATTATTTCCTTTTATTTATCATGTCCGATTTTTCATTATTCGGTTTTTTAAGTGGTTATTTATTTGTTGAGATATATGAAGTTTGTGAAATGGTGTCAGAATTGCATTGATGTAGTTAAAGCTTCCATATTTTCAATCATCTTTTGGTGCTGCTTTTTAGATGTTTCAAAGGCATTTTTGGTTCTGGAGGCCCTCCTAGAGAATAAGGTTATTGTATTTTTGTTAAAAAGATTAAATTGAATATGTTTTGGAAAACCTTGATTGTGTTGCTAGTTTTTTTCATGTGTGTGTGTATGTAGGAAGAGGAAAACTATTATCTAATTTGCTTCATTTTCTCTGTTAAGTTGAGAAAGATTTTGGGTAGAAGGATGATCCTAACTTGTAATGTAAACCTGTACACAGACCTACAATTCTAAACTTGGAAAAAACATCCCATTTGTATCCAAACTATTGGGCTTAAAAGCCACATTAGCTGCAAAAAAGGAAAGTTCCAATCTGAAAACGCTTTGATTACTTCTTTTTTACTCCCAACAAAGAAGTTAATAGAGGAGCCTTGATGTTGTTACAAAAGATTTAAGTGTTGTGACTCTGTTTTAGAATGCTGTGTAATTTTAATTTGGCAACTTGGGATTTAACTGTGTGGATGCAATGTTTTCAAGGGTTTTAAAAACTAGATTATCATTAATTTGTGATGAATTTTTTTTTTTAATTTTCAGTATAGTTTAGCAGTAAAGGCTTTTTTAATGTGGTCGTAGAACTGTAAATTTTTCATTGTGCTCTCTTAAGGATACTTCAATGATTATAATTGATTCTGTTTATGCTATTAAGTCTTCATACAGTCTTAAAATTTAGGTTAAATTTTGTTAATAAAGATTCCTATTCCTCTTATTTTAAGGAGTTCTAGACTGATTATTATTACCTCAAGCATATTAATACCTAGTGATCTTGTGTTTCTAAGGTTTTGATGAATGGAACATCTTTGGTTTCTTGAAGTTCT
>WYDK02061079.1:1760-12001 GCA_009867345.2 Toxicodendron radicans | reverse complement strand
ATCCTCTCAAGTAAGTTTTCCTCTATTACTCTTTCAATCTCTTTTAATTTATCTACTGTTTAGAACGGTCGAAAATGCCATGGGAATGCTTTGTTTTAGGAATCTCCTTTTGCCAACGAGGTTTTTTAAATGAAAAAACCTGTTTTACATATGTCGGAATTCTTTACCGAAATCTGGAAAAAATAGAAGTGAAACGTCACTAGGAGCTCGCTATCGAGCTTCCCAGACACCTAAATGGAATACAAGTGTCAACTTTCCCTCTTCTGTCGGGCTTAGTAGTAATACTTGTTTTTTCGTTTAAGGTGTCTGCAGGCAAACTCTTCAAAATGTCGAGCCCTGATACTAGTATTGACGTTCTTTTTGGTGATGTCAATCTTTCACCAAGCTCGAAAACGAGTTCAAGCGAAAGGTCGACTGACACTGTTCCCCTTCCTCCTCTGCAAGCAGCCGCCAAATCACGAAAAGAGCCATCCTCATTATTGACCGAGGAGGATTTGAATAGGATCAGAGAACAATTCGCTTTAGATGGCCTGATTATGTCACTGGTGGGGTACTTACGAAAAATGCCCCTAACCGATTGGGTTGCCATTTCTGAATTAAAACTAAGATGTGGAATGCCGATACCCTCTCTGTTGATGAGCTCACCTTTCTGTATAGAATAAAGAAAGGTCAAGATGATACATTCTACCTTTCAAAGACCGGGAGGAAAGATTTCAACAGTCTAGTCGGAATCCCCGGCAAAATTAAAGACTAGGATTCTGATTTTTTCTTTGCTCAAAATGGAAGCGACGACACTTTTAGGCTGGAAGCTTGTATGAGATTCTGCCCCTTTCACCCAATTTTTTTTTAACCTCTTTTGTTTATTTTCAGCTAACCGCGACCTTCACCTCCCACGCGATTTTAAAACAAAGCGATTGAGGATTTTTAAGCGAGCTGCCTGTGAAGTCTCATGACGTGACTAAATTAGTCACTCTTTCCAACTTGATCACTTACAAGTTCTGCCCGACATCGGCGAAATTCTCGATTGTGTTCACTCCAATTTCGAAGAAAAAACAAAGTAAACACTTCACTTCTCTGTATTATTTTCTTTGGGAATTTATCAATTGAGCTAACTTTTACTTTCTCGCAGAGATGAAACTTGCCAAAAGACCTAGTGGATATACAAAGAGGCAACCCAAGAAACAAGGCAAGCCTTTTGGGAAAGGTGTCAAAATTGTCCCCAAGTCTATATCATCCACTTCTCCTACTACGACACCAAAAGTGTTCACCCCCAACAATCAAACGAGCAAGAAACGACAAGAGGGAAAACTTGTTGAAGGCTTGAGCTCAAAGAAGCCAGTGAAAGGGCCAACTGATCATCCCATAAAAATGGGAATTGTAATAAGGAGTGGTCCGAGGGCATCTTGCCAATACTAGAGCTCCAAAAAGCATGCGATCGGATCAAAGCTCCCAGGAAAAGATCCCACCAAAGGGAAAATACCTAATGCCTTGTGCATTATTGAAGATACAAATATGGTTTCAAGCTCTCCCAATCATGAAGGTGATGATAAAGAGCATATAAATTTAGAGGCTCAAATCCTTCAACTGCCCGAGAGGATTGCTGTCGGGGTGTTTAGGGCTTTGGTTCTGATCTTGGACCTTTCTTTTAGGAATTCAAGGCACCTCCCCCTTATAAACCCATGGGAAGTACAACTCGCACAATGGCGAGGGTAAATTTTTTGCTCACCTTTGCTTTTTAGTCTATCCCGCCTCATGTTTTCTAGGCATGCACGATGATGCATGTGATCTACCAAGACAACTATGAGATCAAAAAAATGTGAATGCCGCCATTGAGTCTGTAGAGAAAACTCGTGTTTTGGCCAAAGAAATCAAAACTTTGAAAAACGAGCCGTTGCGGCTCAAAGCAGCTCAAAAAGACATTGCCATCAAGGAGAGAGAGTTCTTGGACAAGCTATCCTTGTCAAAAAAAAATCAAAGAATGAGGTCGTCGTTAAAAGGAATCAACTGAGCGAGACCAATGTCAAATTCGCCGTTGACTTGTCCGCTGCCAGGAAAAAGATAGCGAAACAAACGAAACAAGCATCCGATTATGAGTGGTGTCTGAAAATCGTCAATGATTACCATCCTAAAGCGAAGGCTAAGGTTATCTTTTATAAGAGCGAGGCAAAAAGATTGAAGAGGGATGTCGAGGTTGAATCTTGGGAGATCTCGATCAACCTGGTTACTCTTATGTGGAAAAGCACTCCCAATGTTGATTTTTTTTTCCTTCCTCAAGAGTACCAGACTGAAGTGTCAAGGCTCCGGACCGAGGCCGCTGGTAGGGTGTTTGTTTATCCAGAAGAGTCTAGACCTGATTCCGATGATGATGATAATGATGACTCGAAAGAGGATGAGTCAGATGAGTCTACTACTGATGTTGTCGCCTAGACAAAAATTATAGACTTGTCGGATCAAACAAAACCTTATGAACCCTGCCAATAACACTACTGCCGAGCTCGCTGATGAGATTGCTATTAAGCCCGACAACGTTGATCCACCTAGAGAATAGCTATTTGCTTTATTATTATTCATCATTCTTTTTTTTTTTGTAAGATTCTCCCCGAATCAACGAAATCGTTTTTCTTTGTCTTCGGTCTGCTGCATTTTCGTTTATGAAGTCGGACTAATTTTTCATTGGCTTGACTCTCGAGCTGTCTTTTATATGACTTTTCCTCATAATTTTCCAAGTGCTACAAAAATCCTTTTAACTTGTGACGACTTTGAGTTTAGCTTAAATGCCTCTCTCGAGTCTTGGTTACTGAAGTTTACTTGGCCTCCCCTTGGTGTGCTTTTCTCGATGTTTTTTCGAGATGCTAGTAGCCGAGTCATAGGATTTTAACACTCGAGTTCGATTTAATGTGTGGTCTAAGCCTGTTCGCCTGTCAAGCTTCTGACTTCGAGTTCTATGCAGTGTTTTTTTTTTGTAATTATAACTTAACTCGTTCCACATATCGAAATAATGAAATAATTTTTCTTTATTGAAATAGAAAAAAATTATTTAATTACAAAATAATTTGAGATACACCAGCTTTACTTATTGGTAGTACCTTCGAAGATGTTCGACATTCCATGCTCGCAAGACAACTATTCTATTTAAATGCTCAAAGCGGAAAGTACCTGGTGCGACTTTCTCCGAAATTTTGAAAGGTCCTTCCCTTTTTGGCTTGAGTGCCCCCAACCCGACTTCTTCACTGTAGGTATAATCTTTCTCAAGACAAGATCTCCCTTCTCAAAATCTCGATTTCTTACTTTCAAATCGAAATACCTCTTTGCTCGCTGTGACTTTGTCTGGTACTCGTCAATCAAATCGAGTCTTAGTCTCATCAAAGAGTCATTCAGATCTTCATAAAAAACCTCTAGTTTGAATGTCTTAACTCCAATTTTGACTGGTGCCATTGCCTCGCAGCCATAAGCAAATGAGAATGGGATTTCACCTGTCGAAGTCCTAGTCGTGGTTTTATAAGACCACAAAACTTCGAGCAAATCATACACCCATCTTCCTTTCAAAGCATCAAGCTTTTTCTTCAAAGTATGCTTGATCACTTTATTTACGGTCTCAATTTGTTCGTTTGCTTGAGGTCAATATACCAATGAAAAACTATTCTTTCTACCGAGGCTCTTATAGAATGTAATGAACTCGTCGTTGTCAAATTGCTTCCCATTATCTGTGATGATAGTATGAGGAAGGACGAACCTACAAATGATGTTTTTGTAAACAAAATCTTTCATTTTGTTCGATGTTACAGTTGCTAAAGGTTCGGTTTCTGCCCATTTGGTGAAATAATCCATCGCAACCACTGCAAACTTGACCCTGCCTTTCCTTTGAGGTAGCGAGCCTATCAAATCGATACCCCAAACTGCAAGGTCACGAGCTAGTTAACGTCTTAAGCTCTTGGGTGGAGTTCAAGGAATATCATAGAACCTCTGAGACTTGTCGCATTTGTGAACAAATTCCACGAACTCTACATGAACTATCAGCTAATAATATCCTTGACGAAACACTTTGTATGCCAAGGATTGTCCTCCAGAATGATTCCCACAAATTCCCTCATGGATTTCTCGGAGAATGTACTCCGCCTCATCTTTATTTACACATCTAAGTAGTGGAACATCACAACCTCGCATATACAATACTTCATTGATCAAGGTGTACCGTGTTGATTTTGCCCGCAGAGTTCTAGCATCATTCTTATCCTCCGATAACTCCTCATTTTTCAAATAAGTTACTATGAAGTCCATCCAACTATAGGTTCAGGTTGTTGTCATTTTCTCTTCCCCATGTGGGCTTATGCTTGGCCTCTAAAGGAACTTCATCGGGATGGAATTTACTTCATCCTTACTCATTGACGGAGCCAAACATGAAAGAGCATCTATCGGCCACCGAATTTTGTTCCCTCGGGATTTGATGTACAATATAGCTTTTAAAATATCCTAATTCAGCTTTCACTCTCTAAAGATACTGCACCATTCTATCTGTCTTAGCATGATACTCTTCAAAAATCTGATAGACCACAAGTTGGGAGTCGCTGAATATCTTGATCGACTCCACCCTATTTCTCTAGCCAAACCAATTCATGATAATACGACCTCATACTCTGCTTCATTATTCGAGGTTGTGAAGTTGAACTTGACTATGACCCTAATTGATTCTCCTTTAGGACTTTTCAATATCAAACCAGCTCCGGCTCCGGCTCCGACTCTGACTCCGACTCCGACTCCGACTCCGACTCCGACTCCGACTCCGACTCTGACTCCGAGCTCTAGCTCCGGCTCCGGCTCCAGCTCCGGCTTTGGCTCCGGCTCCGGCTCTGGCTCCGGCTCCGGCTCTGGCTCCGGCTCCGGCTCCAGCTCTGGCTCCGGCTCCGGCTTTGGCTTTGGCTTTGGCTTTGGCTTTGGCTTTGGCTTTGGCTTTGGCTTTACTCTCATTGGATGAGATGTCCACATATAAAACCCATTGCCACAGTGTTTCTATCTTTTCCACCTTTGAGGCAAGGTCGGTCTTACTATTTGGTTCTGTCGAGCTTGAATCTTCCCTCGGCTAATAGGAGAACTCAAAGATAAAATCGATGAGTGCCTAGCCCTTTATCTTCGTTCTCAGGAAGTATTTGTTGTCGTACTGACTTACTCTAAGGCCCACTAAATCAATCTACCCGAAGCCTCGGGCTTTTAGAACACCTTCCTTAATGGAAAATTAGTCAATACATGAATACTATGCGCTTGAAAATAGGTTCGTAGCTTTTTCGAAGCCACGATCAAAGCCAACACTAACTTTTCCATCTCCGGATACCTCGTCTCGGCATCGATCAATCTTCTGCTTACATAATAGATCAACCATTGAATCTCTGCTTCTTCTTGTATCAAGGTTGTACTTACGACAAACAGAGATACTAACAAATACAAAATAAGAGGCTTGCCCAAAATAGGCTTCGATAGGAGGGGGGTTGCCAATGTGTTTCTTTAACTCTTGGAAAGCCTTTTCGTACTACTCGGTCCATGTGAACTTCTTGTTGCCCTTTAATGTTTCAAAAAAGGGTAAATGTATATTCATGGCATTTGAGACGAAACGGCTAAATGTGGCTATACGCCCTGTATGACTTTGAACTTGCTTAATCTTAGTCGGGCTTTTCATATTTATCAATGCTTGGATTTTGTCGAGGTTGGCCTCAACGCCCTGCTGATTTACCATAAACCTAAGGAATTTCCCAAAACTTACTCCAAAGGCACATTTCAAAGGGTTCAAACGCATCTGATATTTTCTCAAGATCCCAAACATATCACTTAGGTGTTCGATATGGTCTTTTGTGGCCTTTGACTTGATGAGCATATCGTCAACATATACCTCCATAGTTTTGTCAATCTGTTCAACAAACATCTTGTTAACTAGACGAAGGTAAGTTGTCCTGACATTCTTCAATCCGAATGGCATCATTATGTAACAATAAATTCCACGGTCAGTTATAAAAGAGATGTTTTCCTCATCAGGCTAATACATTCGGATTTGATTGTATCCCGAGTATGCATCTATGAAGCTTAATAGAGCGTGCTCGGTTGTTGCATCTATTAGCTAATCTATTTAAGGCAGCGGGAAACTATCCTTCGGGTAGGCTTTATTCAAGTTTGTGAAATCGACACAAGTCTACCACTTGCCATTCGACTTCTTCTCTAGGACCGGATTGGTGAGCCAATTTGGGTACTTGACCTCTTGGATAAAATTGAAATTGAGCAACTTATCAACATCATACTTGAGTGCTTGTGATCAGTCGGAATCCATTAACCTTTTTTCTACCTAATAGACTTGGCTTTAGGGTCGATATTTAGCATGTGACTCATTGCTTCATGGCTAATCCTCGCCATATCTGCATGTACCCATGCCAACACATCCAAATTCTTTTTTAGGAATCAGACTAACTGCTCTGCCAACTCGCCATCTAGGCTACACTCGATTCTCAATACCAGAGTTGGATCTTTTTCATTTATTGATACTTCCTGCAGCTCTCATGTTGGCCCCACTGTGAGGCCTTCCTTGTGAATTTAGGGGTCGATTGTATCCTCAACCGACCCTGTATGTGGGCTAGTCTCAGTAATCCTCATTGTTCTCTTGAGTTGTCATTTGATTGTTGTAGTCATTGTGTTGTTGTATCACTCTCTAGCCTCTTCGGGTGAGTTTCTAGCCATTCCGATTCCATTCGAAGTAGGGAATTTAATGGCTCGCAACAAATTGAATCAACAACATCCAAATCATCGAAAACCGGTCTGTCTAATACTATATTATAACTTGTTGGGCAATCGACCACCAAAAATTCCTATATCATCGTCATGTTGTTCCGGATCATGGTGCTAATAACTATAGCGTCCTGAGTATGTCAGGGATACTGCTTGCATTCTTTCTTAGTGAATCCTATAACTTCACTATCCACCTTAGGTCTTTTCTGTGGCTTGGTTCCCACAGTCATTACCCTTGGAACCAAATCTGTTCTAGCCTTATGAGCATATATGTCGTAAGCATGCCTTGAATTCCCTATAGGATTGGGTCCACCATAAATTATTTTTACCAAGTGACCACCAGGTAGTGGTAGTTGTGGCAGGCTCTTTTCTTTGTCTTGGCCTCCTTGCTTTTCGTGAAGTTACTCTTTTCCCACGAAATCTTTAAGGTGACTTGTTCTAATCAAATCTTCGATTGCATCCTTAAGATATCAACACTCAACTAAATTGTGCCCAATATCCCTATGAAACCTGCAATATTTTTTAGGACCCCTTTTAAATGGCGACCTTCTCATTCATTCCATGCGGGGAAGTTTCTTGAGCTTGTCAGACACCTCGTAGATTTTGGATAATGAAGCGACCAATGGTGTGTACTCTGCAAAGTGAGTAACAGGTTCTATTTCCCTATTAAAATCACCTCTCGGTTTCTTTTGGAAATGGAACCGGTCTCCACGCTCCTGGCCCCTTCTCTTTTCCACTAAGCAATCTTGTCGTTGTTCGGAGACATTATTTGAAGAGCCCCATACTAAAGCTGCCAGTAAACTTTCAACCCGCTGATGTTTGGCAGCCATTTGGTAAAATTGGACCAAACTTACATGGTCCTCTCTTTGCAATTATTTCCACAACTCAGTCTACGACCTGATTTTGGCGATCAACAATGTCCAGATTGACTAAAAATGAGTCTTGGAGTGTCAGCTCTTCCTCGGGAAATGACTTTTCTCCTCTTGTAATTCTCTACAAATTCTCTCTCTGTATTCCCCTCAAGGTCGGCTTTTTTCTTTGATTGAATAATGCTTCCTAGAAAAGCTTTCCACTTTTATTTTATGAGAGAAAGTAGGGCAACTTTGGACACTTGGCACAATACTAGGATTAGTCACCCTTCATAGCCTGGTCACTGTGCATTCTCTCACTTTGTGCACGAAAAAAGTGGTGTTCTTGTTAGGACAAATAAGCAACTTTGCAGGACAAACTTTTTTTCTGTTACACTGATCTGGTACATTATGTGCTAGCATTCCTTGCAGCATAGTCCACAACATCGATTCTTCAAGCTTAAATCATTTTAATCCGAGGACAAGTCGATTGATTTTGAATCTACAAACGAAGGATTAAGAAAATTAAACCTAAATTAAACTAAATTAGAGCAGAATAATATCATTTCTCATCTTTAAGCACAATCAGCTCTAAATGGTAAAAACATGAAATATTAAACTAAATTAGACTAAATTAACTAAAATGAAGATAAAAACCATAGCAAAGGTCCTAGATTAGGTATATGATAACTTCATTTACAAGAGTTATCACACCCCCAAACTTAGAACCTTGCTTGTCCTCAAGCAATGTAACTCAATTATGCAAATATAAATCAAAAGCACAAGAAGAGAAATCACGGAAACACTATGCTTCACCATGTGCTGTCACATTACTCACTATTAGCTTTCAAGACCATAACTTAGCATTCTATCATTTAAGTTTTCAACAGTTTGGAATCACAATTTTTTATCACATTTCATTTTCCAAAACAGCATAAGTTGATCAAAACGAAATTCACAAGCAGTCATGAGGGCAGCCAATCAAAGATCCTTAAGTCTAGTTGCATAGAACCTCTACTAAATTTCAATCCCTCCTCCACAAGACACAAGTAAAAATCATTCAAAGGACAAGGACAAGGCTAAGGGTTTGTCATTGCACATAGGTCATCTCAAGAGGTTAGGGGTTCTGTTGGAAGACTTTTATTCAACTAAACTTATTCACTTTTTTTAAATCTTCCACAAATTCATAGCTTTTCTGCACAATCGATACACCATGGGGTTCATGGGCACTTCTGGATACTAGGCTATGAACTGCTTCAGACTGCTGCAACAATTCTCACAGCACACTTTTATTCTACCTACCATTTCTTCAATAGTCGATACACCATGGGGTTCATAGGCACTTCTAGATACTTGGATATGTAAAACATTAAAGTATTCCCAAGCTTATTGTTCAAATATATAACACGAAACAAAATGCTAGTATTAAAGTCTTCCCCCCCCCCCCCCCCCCCCATGAGTTTGATACCTATATTTTTAATGCTATCCCTTTGACCTTTCAAAAATTTTCTTACTTGAATCTTGTTTTTGAGGTTTTTCCAACTCAGATTTGGGTCCTAAACTTTCCCTAATGATTGACTTGTCTCAGAGGCTTGCTACAGAACCACATTTCTGTTCACATTTATACATTTAAAAAGTTCAAAGAGTTTTCAAATTTTCCAAATTTTCACAATCAACATAATGCTAAGCTTGCGGAAACATCATTAAGATTTTCAAGATCAGCAAAGGATTAAGCTAAGATATTTCCATTAATTTTCTTCAAACATTACAAACATGACAAGCAACAACAAAAGAACAAACAACAATAAAACAAAAGACTGCAAATATTTACTAACATTAGACAACAACACCCCCAAACTTGAGGGTTGTTGTGTCCTCACAACAAAACAAGTAAAACAAAGAATAAACATAAACAAACAACAAAGTAAAACAACATAAAAACAACTAGAAATAGGGATGAAGAACTCCTTCATTTGTTCAAGGTTTGCTCTGATCGATGATGTTGAAGCTCGAATTCTCTATTGGAGGATGCTCCTTTCTTTCTCTTCTTTACTTTGGATGATAGTTCGGCTAGCAGTTTTAGGTCATCATTAGAAGAAGATAATGTTTTCTCTTTTTTCAGTTTCGTTCCCATTCTCAACCCTTGCAGGGGTTAGCTCATCTCCCTTCTCCATTTCTCTTTCTTGTTCAGCAAGGTTGGTAGTGGCTTTTTTATCAGGGATTGTGGTAGGTTAATTTGTTACTTGAATAGGGGTTGGTTCTGTTTGCTTTCCTTGTGCTGGCGTATGCTCTGCAGCAACAGACAATCCCAAGGATTCCAAATATTCATCAATAAAAAACATGAGGGTCCATTAACTCCTCATTATCAATTAGTGCCTCTTGATTCACTCCCTTAACATTCTCTGTTAATGGGATTGCATATTCTTTGCTCGGTTCCTCACCCATAGGCTGCTTGCCTTTCTTTATATTAGACATCTTCTAAACTAGGGGCTCCTCATCACTATCTGTTTCAGATGAGTCCTATGCTGGCACATCAGATGGACCTCCAAAAGAGCATTCTTGAAATACATCATCAGGAAAAAATGGAAATTTTGGGTAGGGTTTTGTAAAATTGACCATAAGGGCCTTCTT
>WYDK02061068.1:0-12001 GCA_009867345.2 Toxicodendron radicans | reverse complement strand
GGGTTTAGGCTTTTTGGTGTACAAATAGGAGATGATTAATTGATTATTTAATCTAGATAATTATTTATTCAATTAGTATTTGTTGATTTTTTTTTTTTTTTTTGGGTTTGATCAATACAGCCATGCATGCATGAAGAAGGTCAAGGTTAAATTAAACCAAGGAAATGGTTTTTTTTTTTTTTTTTTTTTTGGGGGGGTTGATTACACTTTTAATTTAAGTATAATTATTGTGTTTAGGGAATTTTTTTATAAGAATTTTTGTTTATTATGTGGCTAATTAACCAAGCCAACACGGGTTAGGGTTCTTGTCTAACTGATTTTAGTTATATTTGTTGATTGATAACTAGTACTGTTAACTAATTTGATCAATGTAATTAAATTCAGTTTGTATTATATTTTTTATCATATATTTTAAGTTATATTGTTGATTCATTAATTGAATAAGAAGTCTAATCAATAACTGTTTGCTAGCTGATTTTTATATCTTAGTTGAATAAGAAAAAACCTTAAGATTCTTATGATACAATAATTAATTAAGATTTTTCCCTATATATTAGTACGGGTGAGCGGGTCCGGATACCTGGTCCAATTCCAAGAAACCAGAACCAGATGGTTCCTTGGATTTGGAACCGAAACATGAAACACAAGTTTTGGTTCCAGTTTCGAGTAGCCTGTAAATTTCTATACCCCTGATATTCTAAAAAATGATAAATATATCCCTAAAAATTATAATACACCATCGATAGTTTATAAAAATTATAAACACACCCTAGATACCCGTTGGTTCCACCCGGGTACCCGGACTTCTGTTCCAAGTCTGGTTCCTGAAGTGGTGGAACCAGATCCAGTCCGCATAGGGTCGGTTCCACCAAATTTGGAATCGGAACCGACCTCATAAAGGTCGATTCCTGTTCCTACCTGGAACTGACGAGTGGGTACTCGTCAGTTCTGATTCTAATATTTATCCATGCTCACCCCTAAATATATATTACTTAATTTACTTTTCTGTGAAGTTAATTACATATTTTAGTCTACAGAAGAAAATAATCAATTCAATAACCTTTCATGACATCTGAGTCATACATTTTTATGTTAAAAAAATTTCAATAGTCAACTTTGTGGATTTCTATTATGTATATATTCTCACATTCATTCTGAATGGTGACTTGTTATTTTGATGAATCATTTCATCATTAAAAGGAATATTATGTAATTAAATAGTTGAAATCTCATTTATTAGATCTTATTATTATGGAAGAGATAATTATTTTCCTAAAGAATTTTTAATCGTGATACATCTGATTAGTACTAATTAGTATGATAGTATCAATTTCAATATTTTTTCTTGATATCATAATCATATATCTTTTTAGAGTGAAAATATGACAACACTTAATCGAAAAATCACTTGTCAGATTCTATTATAAACGACAATTTTTTTTTTTTCTTTTGTAAAATTTTCTATGATACATCTAATCTATGCATAATATCATGAAAAATAGATACAATTTTTTTACTATTACTTAATATTTGTTGACACAACTACCTATTCCAAGGTTAATTTCATCCACCCCTTAGATAATGCTAAGTCGCAAAAGCCCCAGCCAGGGCAGAGCCAGAAAATCTATTCTGGGGGCACCAAAATTCAATGAATAGAGGGACCAGACAATAGGAAATTACATTTATACAGTCTAAAGTGTTAAGATCAAAACTTGGGTGTCCAAGTTAAAGTAGATTTATAGGGACTAAACACATAATTTTTTGTATAAATATAAAAATAAAATAAAATAAAAAAGAAATATGGACCCGAAGCCTCCCTGCTAGCCCCAGTGATTTTCAAAAGGTAATAAAGACTCCCAAAATTACAAAAAACTCTTAAAAAATATCATAAAACCTTTTATAAATATCAAAATTCCTCAGACAAGTGTTATTAATACTTTTTGAAAATCACTAAGCGTTTAAAACTTAACACCATAAAGAAAAGATACAAATTTTCTACTGCTTAATGCAACTAGGGGCAAAGCCAGCAGTGGCCCAGGATGGGCCAATGCCATCCCTGAATACTGTATATTTTTTAAATTATCCAATCCAATAATCATGTCCAAAAACAAAATAAATAAGATAGTTAGATTATAAATAAATAAGGCTCATATTATAGAAATTTAATTCAACTCATTGCATATAAAAAAAATGCAAAGCAAACATTTTTTTCTAAAATTAATAAATTATAGTTTTGATGTAGGACAAATCACTTATTATCTTAGGAATTATATTCTAAATGGTTTTTAATTTGAAAAATACTATTTGTACAAACTCTTTCATACAACATTTTATGTCATAAAATGAATGGATGAATACACAAAAAAAGTCCACTCATTAAATGTTCAACAAATTAGATGAATGAGGTGTCAATTAAAGTGTGGTGACAAATAAGATTGTACGAAAAAGTTTGTACAAATAGTATTACTCTTTTAATTTAGTTTACTTTTAGGAAATTAGGACTTTTTTATGGGTTATTTTTTTTTGTAATTAGATTAATAAGAACTAATTTTAAATGAATTTAATGAAGGTGTGAATTTATAATACGAAACAAATTTCTCGTAACCCTAATATGAGTTTGGAAAAATTTTATGAACTAATAGAAAACATACCTAACTTAAGGAAGAAAGTAAATTAAAGAATTTTATATTACTAACCATTCAAAGTCAAAGGGTTAATGCATAATTTATAAAAGATGAAGTAGTTGATTGTAGTTTGTCACTAATATAAGAAGTTGTCGTTTCAAGCAAAAGTAGGAGCTGAAGTTCAGTTGTTAACAAACATATATAACTGAAGTCTCTCTTCCCTCTATGTATTCATTTCAAATGAAAATAAAATATTGATTTGATACTCAAATTTTCTAGAATTACTCTCTTTATTTCTAGTTTTTGCTCATTGTTCATTTTCACATGGTATTAGAGCTTGACTTATGTCAATGGCTAAGGTTTATGGTTCTTCTCAATCGTCTAATATATAGCGTAGAGGAGATGTTCAGAGAATCGGCTAATCGTTCCACTTCGGCACTCGCTTCTAGTTTGCAAGTTGTCAAATCAAAGCTTACACGGAACAGTTACAGATTCTGGAGTTCTGAAGTTTTGTTTGTTATTGGATCCCAAGAACTCGAAGGTCATCTTCTTGGTAAAATTTTGTGTCCTCCTCCTCTCATAGTGTCTGATTCCGAATTGATAATGAACTAGGTCAAATCAAAGGAGAACTTAGGGCTAGCAGTGATTTTGTTAATGATAAATTTGATCATGCCTATGCTATATGGAAACGAACTAATAAGTTTTTGTCAGCTAGCTTTTGGCTTCAATATCTGAGAGCATGTTTGGTAATGTGTCGAAGACTCGTAATTCAACTGAAATTTGGATTGCTGTAAAGAATGAGTTTGTTACAGATTCTAAGGCTAGAGCTTTACATCTTAAGAATCTTTTACATACTACTCATAAATGTAACTTTAGCATTGGTGATTATATCAAGAAAATGAAGGAAATTGCTGAGAGTTTATCAGCCAATGGTTTGATTGTTTCTAATGAGGAAATTGCAGGAGGCCCGTCATGTAGCATCAATGAACAACGACAAGATCGCTCAACCGATAAGAGAATGGTCCAAGATCGCATAGATAGGTCTCGTTTTCACAAGAGACCAAGAGCAGAGTTTAAAGAAAGGGAACCAATTGCCTGATTCACGGAGTACACTTCACTGGTGGCCTCGTTATCACATATTTATGAGTCATCTAGCGAAGTGAGAAAGGCTCCACAACTAGAGAGGATGAAAGCTTCATCATTCAAAAGGGACCCAAAGAAATACTACTGATTTCATAGGAATATCGGGCACAATACCGATGAATACTGGAATTTGAAGGATGAAATTGAAGAATTGATTAAGAGGGGGCATCTGAAAGATTTTGTGGTAAAAGAAAATGAGCCAGAGAAGCCAGCGGAGAATGAAAGGCAAAAGAGCTCACCATCACCATCACTGCTAGGCAGATACAAGGTAAGAATGATCTACAGCGGGCCCAGTTCAATAGGCAATTTGAGGCATGCTCAGGAGAGGGATACTCGAGAAGCCATGATAGATTATATTCCCAAAGTGATGACAGTGGGAACTAGGCTGCAAAAAAGGCCAATGCTAGATAGCGAGGTGATAGGGTTCACCAGAGAAGAATGCGAGCGGTACCCTAGTGTACACTCGTGATGCTATTATTGTGGATGTAATGATTGGTAGATAGCGAGGTGTTCCGACTGATGGTGAATAATGGAAGCACCGTTAATGTTCTGTTCCTTAGGGCGTTTCGTGAGATGAGGTTTGCGGAGCATCACCTTAAGCCGTGTTCGACACTTATCTATGGGTTCACCTGTGATAGACTACTCCCCAAGGGAACGATTGGCCTTCCTGTGACAGTAGGGGAAGGGGAATGTACAAGGACTGAGATGCAAGAGTTCATAGTGGTCGATTGTCCGATAATTTACAATAGGATATTGGGTAGGCCGTTTCTAGATGATTTTAAAGCAGTAGACTCAGCCCATTGCCAAGCCGTCAAGTTCCCGACTGATAATGGAATCGGGGTGCTTAGAGGCTCGACTGCAGATGCAAAAAGTTGTTACAACACCACCATGGCTACAACTACCAAATGGCCTATTTTGAAGACCATGGTCATCACTGAAACAAGCCTACACACTAAACCATTAGAGGATACAATTGATCCTCGTCTCCACAAAGAGGACCCGCAATAAGCCCAACTGAGGAATTGCGAGAAATATCTGTGAATGAAGATGACCCAACCCGAGAGCTGAAAATTGGGAGCGGGCTGAATGATGAGTTGGCGGGTCAACTGACCCATTTTTTAAAGAAGAATTTAAATGTGTTTGTCTAGGTGCACGCCGACATGGTGGGTATTAACCTCGAAGTGATGTGCCATAGATTGAACATCGACCCGAAGCAAAACCAATTAGGCAAAAGAAAAGGTCGATGGATTTAGAGTGGTCCCAGATGCTTAAGGATGAAGTTGATAAGCTGTTAAACATCAACTTCATAAGGGAAGTGAAGTACTTGAATTGGCTCGCCAATCCGGTGCTAGTGAAGAAATCAAATGGCAAGTGGCTGACTTGCGTTGATTTTACAGATCTTAATAAGGCCTGCCCAAAAGACAGCTTCCCACTGCCTAGAATCGATCAGCTCGTTGATGCAACAATCGGGCATGCTCTCCTCAATTTCATGGATGTGTACTTAAGATATAACCAAATCCCGATGTATTAGCCCGATGAGTAAAACACTTTTTTTATTACTGACCACATCATTTATTGTTACATGGTGATGCCATTTGGACTGAAAAACGCAAGGGCGACCTATCCGCGACTTATCAACAAAATGTTTGCCGAGCAGATCGGTAAAACAATGGAAGTGTATATCGATGACATGCTCGTCAAATCTAAGGAAGTATAGGAGCATATCGAGCATCTGGCTGCGATGTTCAAAATTCTAAGAAAATAGCAGATGCAGCTAAATTAGTCAAAGTGCACATTTGGTGTAAGTTCGGGAAAGTTCCTGGATTCATGGTGAATCAACGACACGTTGAGGCCACCCTGACAAAATACAAGCCTTGTTGAACATGTAGAGCCCGACTAAGATAAAACAGGTACAAAGTCTAACTGGGCGAGTAGTAGCACTCAGTCGGTTTGTCTCAAAGGCAACAGACAGATGCTTACCCTTCTTTGAAACACTAAAGGGTAACAAGAAGCTTGAATGAACCGAGGAATATGAAAGGGCGTTCCAGGAATTGAAAAGACACATTGGCCAACCTCCTCTGTTGTCGAAGCCAATTTTTGGCGAGCCCCTTCTCTTGTATTTGGCAATGTCTTTTTTCGTTGTTAGTGTAGCACTTGTAAGAGAAGAGGCATGGATTCAGTGGTCGATCTATTATGTGAACCGAAGATTGGTTGATGCGGAGAAAAGGTATTCAGAGATGGAAAAACTAGTTCTGGCCCTAATCGTAGCATCTAGAAAGTTGTAACCTTACTTCTAAGCGCACTCAATACATGTGTTGACAAACTTCCCACTATAGAAAATGCTCTAAAAGCCCGAGGCATCGGGTAGATTAATTCAGTGGTTGCTGGAATTAAGTCAGTATGACATCAGATATCTTCCGAGAACTGCAGTCAAGGGGCAAACTCTCGTCGATTTCACTTCAGAGTTCTCTTATTAGCCTGAAGAAGAAATGATCTTTGTAGAGCCGAGTATAGATGGAATCATCGCCTCGAAAATAGTTGAGGCATAGTTGCTATGGCAGTGGAAGTTGTACGTAGATGGATCCTCAAATGAAAGTAAAGGAATCTACAGAAGGTAAAACTTGAGCTAAGGCCTTTCAAAAGTTACAATATTCAGCAGATTCCAAGAGATGGCTAATGCACTAGCCCGTCTAGCTTTCTCAATGGGCAATGAAGTGATAGACCCGATACCAGTAAAGGTCCTCCAAAATTCAAGTATAAACTCGTCGAAAGATGGCTTGATGGAAATAGCCCGCCGATATAGCTAGATGGATCAGATTATCTCCTATCTGAAGGATAGAGATATGCCGAACGAATAGGAATGAGGCGCGAACACTATGGGCAAAATCAGCCCGCTATACTTTGATTAATGAGAAATTGTACAAGAGGGGATATGAGACCATCTTCTCAGATGTGTTGATAGAGAAGATACAAACTATATCCTCTACTAGATTCATGAAGAAATATGCGGGAATCATTCTGGTGGGCAAGCTTTGGCTCATAAGGTATTGCGCCAAGGCTATTATTAGCCAACCGCTTATGAAGATGTAGTAGAATTTGTTCGCAAGTGTGATAGGTGCCAGAGGTTCGCCAATATTCCGTGAGCACCACCTCAAGAGCTTACAACTTTAACCAGCCCATGGCCTTTTGCAGTATGGGGCATTGACCTAGTGGGCCCGCCGTCTCAAGGTAAGGGTGGGGTCAAGTTTCTTGTGGTTGCGGTCGACAATTTCACCAAGTGGGTGGAAGCCGAGCCCTTGGCTACAATAACATCGTGTAGAATGTAGGATTTTGTTTATGAGAACATTACCTGCAGATTCGGACTCCCACATACCATTGTTACGGACAATGAAAAACAGTTCGACAGTACGGAATTCGTTTCATTTTGTGAAAGGCTCGGTATCAAGAAGAGTTTCTCGACCGTCTATCAACCTCAAGTAAATGGGCAGGTCGAGGCCGTGAACAAGGTAATCAAGCACACTCTCAAAAAGAAGCTTGACACTTTAAAAGGAAGATGGGCAGATGACTTACCCGAAGTACTGTGGTCGTATAGAACCACAATGAGGACTTCGATAGGCGAGACCCTATTCTCACTCACTTATGGCTACGAGGCAATGGCACCAGTCGAAGTCGAAGCGAAAACTTTTAGGCAAGAAGTGCTTGATGAAGACATTAATGATTCTTTACCAAGGTTGGACACTCTAAAAAAGACACTTAACACTTTAAAAGGAAGATGGGCAGATGACTTACCCGAAGTATTGTGGTCGTATAGAACCACAGCGAGGACTTTGACAAGTGAGACCTTATTCTCACTCACTTATGGCTGCGAGGCAATGGCACCGATCGAAGTCGGAGCGAAAAATTTTAGGTTAGAAGTGTTTGATGAAGACATTAATGATTCTTTAATAAAGCTAAAGCTTGACTTGATTGACGAGCATCGAGCAAAATCGCAAATGAGGCTCGCTTCTTATCAACAGTGAGCTAACGATACTTCAATTCCAAAGTTAAAAATGAGGAGTTTGAAAAGGGGGATCTCGTATTAAGGAGAGTGGTGCCCGGTGCAAAAGAATCAAGTTGGGGGGTGCTCGGTCCCAAATGGGAAGGTCCGTTTAGAATCTCAGAAAAAATTGGGCCAAGAACTTTTCATTTGGAATACTTGAATGGGACAACAGTCTTGCGAGCCTGGAATGTCGAGCACTTACGAAGGTATTATCAATATATTGCAAGAGTCAATTATGTAATTTCTAAGTTTTTTATTTGTAACCAGACGGAGTCTGCCTTTTATTCTCAATAAAGTGTATTATTCAATATGATTTTTATCTTGCAATTGTTATAAGTTGTGTAAAAGCTTGAAGTCTGAGCTCGCCCGACAAAATGGTATCAACCGCGTCAAAGAACGAGCTTAAAGGTGTGAAGCCCGCAATCCGGTGATCTGTACCTTGAAAATTAATCGAGAAAAACACACTGAGAGGAAATCAGCTAAACTTCAGCGACAAAGACTTAAGGCGTGTTTTAACACAAACTCAAAGTCATCGCAAGTATAAGGTTTCCTTCGACACTTGGAAAATTTTAGTATAAGTCTTAAAGTAAATCCAAACATTTAAAGAATTTGACTTTAAGGAAGCGCAACAGTTCGAAAATAAAAGTATTGTACTTAATGAAAAGAATTGAATTCATTGTATATAAAAAAAAAAGTACAAGAATGAATTAATTAACATGGGGAATGACGGGCTCAACGGGTTGATCAGGCTCAGTTGAAGCTCCGAGTTCTCCTCATCCTCTCCTGATTCACTGCTTTCATTATCAGACTCTTCAACTTCAAGCTCATTAGCCTCGGGCTCGCTATCAACTGGGTAGACAAATGTGCCCCTAGAAGCCTCACATCGAAGCCTATCAATTTCAGTCTGGTATTGCTTGGGAAGGAAGGAGTAGTCTCGGTGGGGTCTGCCTTGTACATAATTGTAACAAGGTTGATTGAAGTTTCCCACAATTCAACCTCAAACCTCCTTTTGGCCTTGCTGAGGGCACCCCTGAGGTGGACAACTTTGGCCTTCTTCTCGTCGTACCCATGTTTCACTTTGAAAAGATCATTAATGGTGTTGGTTAAGGCCATGTCTAAGCTTGCCATTTTTTCTTGAGTGGCGGCCAGCTCGTCAACAATCTTTTTTGCTCCTTCCAAAAGTTAGAAAAGGAAGCGCACATCTGGCACTGCTGCCACTAGAAAGTCTCAATGACACTGAGTATTCAATTATGAACAAAGAGGGAGAGAGTTTTAATGAGTTGAATTGAAGAGGAGTAGAAGTTTTTTTTTAAGTCAATTTTGAACTGAGTTCTAATTTTTTTTTCTTACTTAGTTGCTTATACAACTGAACTGTTGTCTTTGGTTTTAAGAACTTTTAATTAGCTTTATTTGCTTAACCTTTTTCTTACTCTTCAAGTAAGGGGGAGTTTTTTGTATATTTTGAATATTGTTTTGCTTGTTTCTTGTTAAACCTGTTTATTAATGTTTCTTGTGTTTGTTAACAGGTTCATTAGCTTTGTTCATAATATGACAAAGGGAGAGATTGTTGGAAATCTTTGTTGTCATATTATGAACTTGTAAGTACAATGACTGATGTGCCCACAATCATTTCAGACCTTGTTTAAGTTTTTGTTTGCTGCTTGTGTGTGGCCACACTGAGTTAGTGTTGCCACACTTCTCAGTTCAGATATTTTATTTCTTGTCTGACATGGATTCCTTTATAAAATTATTGTTTATTTTTGTTTGTCCTATTTTAAGGTATTTTTCAGAACCACTTTCCACGTATTCACGCATAAGTGGTTGTGCAGAAATCTTTGTATAAAAAGTCTGAAATTCTCTTTTTTGCAGGCGCACAACAATTTGATTTGGTTGTAAAAAATTTTGTGATCTTGTCTGCCCATATGGCTGGACACCTGGCCCTTTTTGTCTTCTTGCACATTACCCTATTTATCATCTTCTTTGTGTGAAAGACAAGTGATGCACAAAAAGTCAGCCCGTTATTCTCATTCTTTGGAAAGCTTTGTTTTATTGTTTTCTCTTGTTTTTGTTCAGTCCCTTTTACTGTAGGATGAATTAATCATTGAAATATTTTATTCATCACTTGTTCATTGTTTGTTCTTATACTGTTTTATGTGAACACCGTTTCAACAATTCAGCCTTCTAAACTTTTTTCTTGACGTTGCTGTGTTGATAGAAGATTGAAGTGTGACTTCATCTTCTTGTGCTTGGGAAGAACTCGAGTTGGCCATAAGTGTAACGAGGTGAAGACTAGCTGTAGAAGAACGAGGTGTAACCAAAATGTGGAGATTGAAGCGTTATGACAAAGGAAGTTTTTCATAACTGATGCTTGTTTCTAACCTTGTAATTGGACTATGACTGTTTTCTATAGTGGAACGTTTTCTCCTGGACCAGGTCCCATGGATGTAGGCTTTGGTTGAACCATGTAAATGGGTGTGTTCTTTAGTTTTTATGCTTGGATGAATGCTTGCAATCAGCACCATAAAGAACTCAATGAACCTTTAACTTTAACTTGGTAATAATATGAAATGTGTAACATCTCCGCTGTGCAAACTCGTTTGTTTATTAACCAACGTTTGGTAACAAATACGCTAAACATAGTAATAGGACCTCACAAGTGGTATCAGAGCCTGTTTTGATAAGGTTCTTCAGTGATCCGTTGTTGTTTGTTGCTGTGTATTGAGTTTTCAGCTTGTGTTTGTGCCTCTACATCGTGTCTGTTTGAGAATTGTTTTCTGTTCAGTTCTGTGGTCATTTGTGTGCCCACATCTGTTGTTGTGCCTACATCCGTTGTATCTGCTTCAGTTCTGTTTTCGTGCATGTGTGTGCCCACACTGTCTGTTTCATCTGAGACGAATTTCTTTGGTGAAGGTGGGTCTGCCAATCGACCACCATTCCTAGAAGGACTCAATTACCCTTACTAGAAACCTAGGATGAAAGCCTTCCTAAAATCTATAGATGAAAGGGTATGGGCCTCGGTTGTTAGTGGATGGAGACACCTCACCATAGTTGAAAATGGAGAAATTAAACCAAAACCCATAGATGTTTGGACCAAAGCTGAACTTGATCTTGCAACCAACAACCCAAAAGCTATCCATGCTATCTTCAATGCTGTGAATGTAAATCAAATGAAGATTATTGCCAATTGTGAAATTGCTAAGGATGCTTGGGACAAGCTCCAAGTCAAGAATGAAGGAACCGATTTAGTTAAAAAGACTAGACTTAGGAGACTTGTGACTGATTTTGAAAATCTTGTCATGCTTGAAGATGAAACAATTACTGATTTTCATGGTAGACTTTGTGATGTATCTAATGAATGTTATGCTTTAGGTAAAGTCTATTTTAATTCTGAACTTGTCAGGAAATTGGTGTGCTCACTGCCTAAGAGATTCATGTCCAAAGTCACTTCCATTGAAGAATGCCGAGATTTGGACTCCATGGAACTTTATGAGCTGATTGGACCCCTTCAAACCTTTAAGCTGAATCTGAAAAGATGGGAGAATCAAAAGCCAAGCAAAGGCTTGGCACTCAAACATGAGGTAGACTCTGAACTTTTTGAAAACGTTGACACAAGCACCATTGATGATGACACTTGGTGTTGTTAACTAAGAACTTTGCCAAATTTCTCAAGAAAAATGCAAAATGCTCTTTTGGGAATAATAAGGGAAAACAACTTTTTGTCAAAAAAATTTCAAATCAACAAAATGTAAGTAGTTTCCCAAAAAGATTCTCTAAAGAAAAGGAAAAGAGAAAGGGAGTCAAATGTTTTTAGTGTGAGGGTTATGGCCACATTCAATCTGAATGTGCTAACACTCTAAAGAAAAAAGGTAAGGCAATGGCTAACACCTTGAGTGAGAGTGAAGATGAAGAGAGTGTTAGTGATAAGAGTGAGTCAGAAGTGGATGAAAACTTCCTTACCTTTACTGCCAACAAAGAGGATAGTGAGAGTTCTTGTTCTGAAGAGTCTAGTGACTACGGTAAAGAGAAACAAAAGGCCTATGACAAAATGTACCAATATTGGTTGAAGGCCTTTAAAACAATTAAGTCACTTGAGGCTGAAAAATCTTCCTTGGTGGAGGACAAGAGAAACTTGACCGATCAAGTCAAGTATTTGACCATTGAAGTGTCCAACAAAGAATCACTTTTGTCTAAAGCT
>WYDK02061057.1:0-12006 GCA_009867345.2 Toxicodendron radicans | reverse complement strand
TATTGTTTTAAAAAGGTTAAAAAAAAAGAAGTCTTGAAAAAAATTTTTTATTTTTAAAAAACAATTAAAATAAAAAAAAAAAAAAAAAAAAAAAAAAAAAAACCCTTCCAAAAGTATCAATAACCCTAAACCCAAAAAATGTCAAATAACTCACCATTGACGTACTGACCTTTTCAATATTGGTGCATGCGTTTAATAGTAACCAATTGCATATGGGTCCTGTCCATAAAACTGAATTGTAAAATCATAAAAATAAACGCACGATAACATAAGATAAATGAAATAAACTAATAACATTCCTAAAAAATCTTAAATATTGGTTAAATGAAACATATTATAACAAATATTTCCTTTAAATGTTTTATTCATTTATATCATAAATCAGAAAGTTGTAAAATGAATTAATCATTTGTGAACAATTATTGTTAATTTCCTGATTTTGAGTTCTGATCATCCAAACATTCAAATTATGAAACGTTATATTTTACACTTGCTAACGAGGGTTGGTTCAGTTGGGTGGAACATTCATTAACGCATTGGATGTCCAAAGTTTGAATCTTCCCAACAGTTCCATGTGTGAGAAATGTAATGAACCTTGTTATCCTCTCTAGACCCCTATATGGTATGGTAAAAAAAAAAAAGGTTACATTTCACAATTAAGTATATTAAGTTAAATTAATGTAACAAACCTGTATATTTTCTTGTGATTGTCACACCAAAGTTTTCTGTCATGTCCAAATCTTCATTCTTCATTCCACCCGGAAGTTTCCAATCAAAATGGTATAGTAAAGTTGCTGGAGGAAACTCAATATTGGCCAGACCATGCATCTAAAATTCCATCCCTTCTCTTACGAAATAAAATGTTTATTAAGGGCCTGTTTATTATTCTGAATCATTATTTTGTTATCCTATTTAGATTTTTTTTTTTGGTCTGAGTTATCCTTAGATTAAAAAAATAAGATGTGTTTGTTTACTTATTGGGCCAATCTAATCTGAAAATTAATCCAACTCAAATAAGATTTTTTGTCCAAAAATGAAAAGGTGGTACTTGTTTTCAGATTTTCCAAACTCTATTCAATTAAAAACATTTTTCTTTCTCTTCTTCCTCTATCATTCTCTCACATTTTTCTTTCAGGAACACCGTTCTCCGACCCACCTCTTCTTCTTCTTGTTCCTCTTCTTCTTCTCTCTCGTCAGCGTCGAAGTCGACACCGTTCTCCGATCCAGCGATTTACAACTTACAGCTAATTGGACTAAAGTGCAAGGTCATCCAAAATGCAACATGTAGTGAACATTTGGGTATTACATACACAAAAGACAAATATGTCATTCTGAAAACAGATAGACCCACGTCGAACCTAGTATTTATTGGAGAAAAATTCACTAGATGGTATATACATTAAAAAAATTCACAAGACTGTAAGGTGAATAAAAGTGGGTAATAGCTAATTTAACTACTTGGACTTCATATTACTTAATTACACAGTGTCTCTGTATTAATAATAATTAAATTTGTTATGTTAATGCATCTCATTTCAAGAAACATATAGCTGCATATCTATTTAGTTGATAACCAGAGATTACTCAGCAGAAAGAATTAAACATGCATTAATTGGTTGTTGATGAAGTGACTTTGTGCTAATCTTCGAGAGTTCAAAGTTTTAAACCATTAACATTACTAATTCTGTGCTATTGACTTTTCTAGTTATAATAGGGTCACAATGGTGTCACAGCGCCATAGTCTTGGAATAATTTTACCTTCTTTAATCAGTAAAACAGTTATGCTGACAGATAACAGATTATTTTTAATGGATTTTGTGTGAGATGAAGCTCAAATGATGACATTCAATTAGGTAATTATCTTGGCAGGTGCACCTGCAATTTATGTTGACTAAAACAATGTGCAATCTCTTTGTTTGAAGTGTCATTCCTTGTCTTCTTCTTGGAGTTCCAGGTTGCAGGTAGATATTTAGTTCCTCCATGGTTGATGATTTCGTTACAAATCCTTTGTACATACATGACTCTGTAGGCAACCACGAAGTTAGAGACCATATGCTGAAGCAAAAATAAGAATATCCATAGCGGTTTCCTAGTTTGGACTGTTGTGTTAATGGGGACAAACGGGTTCAATCATTGTCAGGATCCTCATTCAATCCGTTCATGTTTTGTCACTATTTGGAGACTATATAAACACTTCAAATGCATCTCTTCAACTTCTCCTACCATGGAAAATATAGGGGCAATCATTATTGAGGCCGGTAAAGGCTTTATCATCTTCTTCTGGTCAAAGATTGCTCCTCTGAGAAATCTCCATGGTAAAATCAAAGCTCTCCAGACTGAATTACAAGAACTCAGTGCCTGAAAGGATGAGATTGAAGAAGATATTAGAATAGCTGAATCAGAAGGGAAGTGTCCTATAGCACAAGCTAAGGAGTGGCTCAGAAAGGTTCAGGAGATTCAACGCGATGGGCGACAAATCCAGGAGGAGAGTGACAGAATTGCAGTCCAAGGTTGCAGCCTGGGCTGCAATATACATTTGCGCCATCAACTGGGTAGAAATGTGGCGAAGAAGAGAGATAAGGTGAAGCAACTGATAGACACATGCAATTTTCAGCATGTGGCGACTGATAAGAAACCTCCTATACCAGCTGTTCAGAGGAGAGGAGGACCATCTCTTTGTGGTCAGCCAGTGGCTGAAGAAATGTTAGAGCAGCTTGAGAGATACTTAAATGATGATGGGATTAAGAGAATTGCTGTCTGGGGTATGGGAGGAGTGGGGAAGAGTACACTGGTGAGTAACTTGAACAACAAGCTAGGGGCCTCATCAGTCCTGAAGGAATCCTTCAATATTGTTATCTGGGTCACAGTTCCCAGGGAGCTGGATTTGAGAAAGATTCAATCTCAGATTGCTGAGAGATTGAGGTTAGAATTGGATGCACAAGAGACCATAGAGCAAAGGGCTGGAAGATTGTTTGAAAGATTAAGGATGAAGAAGAAGTTTCTCCTCATTCTAGATGATGTTTGGGAGAAAATTGATTTGGACATTGTGGGAATTCCACATGACCAAGTTAATTGTAACTGTAAGATCCTACTGACAACTCGTTCTCTTGACGTGTGTAGGCATATGATGACGAATAAAGAAGTGAAGATGAATGTTTTGAATGAAGAAGCAGCTTGGAATTTGTTTGCAGAAAGTGCAGGAAATGTGGTCCAGATAGAGGACATAAATCCATTGGCAAGAGTAATTGCTAGGAAATGCTGTGGTTTGCCATTAGCCATCATAACTGTGGGGAAGGCCATGAGGAACAAAACAATGAAAGAGCTCTGGATGAATGCACTCTGCGAGTTGCAGCGTTCAGCACCTAATTTTGGGAGCATTGAGAAGGATGTCTATCAGCAATTAAAGTGGAGTTACAGCACCTTGCCAAGTAAGGTTCTTCAATGGTCCTTTTTACATTGTTCTTTATACCCAGAAAACTTTTCCATAGAGACATCTGAACTAATAAAATGCTGGATTGCTGATGGATTGATTGACGAAAACCAAACTCGGGAGGAATCTTTTAATAATGGCATTGCATTTATTGAAAAATTGAAGGATTCTTGCTTGTTAGAACAGGGTGAATGCAATGGAACTGTGAGGATGCATAATATTGTGAGGGATGTAGCTGTATGGATATCCAAGGAGAATGGATTTTTCTGTCAATCCGGTGTTTCGTTGCATGAAATGCCACAAAAGTTGGAGAAATCTTTCACAAGGATTTCATTTATGCACAGCAAAATCACAAAATTGCCTACGCAATTAATGGGCTACTCTGAATTGACTGTGTTGCTCCTCCAAGGAAATCCCATTTCACGAATTCCTGATAATTTCTTTCGAGAAGCTAGAGCACTGAGAGTTCTGAATCTAAGCAGCACTCTCATAACTTCACTGCCACATCTGATTCACTTAGTGGAGCTTCGAGCTCTTCTTTTGAGAAACTGTTATTGTCTGGAAAATCTGCCCTCACTTGGAGCTCTTTATAAACTCCAAGAGCTAGATCTCTTCGGTACTCAACTGAGAGAACTACCAAGAGAAATAGCGAACCTGAGTAGTCTGAGAGAATTGAACTTGTCAGGCTCTCATCACTTAGAAAGCATCCAAGATGGGCCTATATCAGGATTATCTAGTCTTGAGGCCTTGGACATGTCTTTCAGTGCATATAAGGGGGCTCCTAACAGTAATGCAGAAGGGAGAGCAGGATTGAATGAGATATTTTCGTTGGAGCAGCTATCAGTTCTTCACTTGCAGCTAGACTCATTCGATAATTTTGCCTTTGATGCTCAGTGGCTGAGAAGATTGAGAAAGTTTAACATATGCATTGGTCTAAGGAGCAGCGATTCAAACTATCTACCCACTCAACATGATGAGAAAAGAGTCGTTCTAAGAGGAGTCGACCTCATGGGAAGAGGCCTTGACGGATTGCTGTGGAATTCAAGTGCCCTGGTCCTGGTAAATTGTGGTGGCAAAAGTACGCTATCTGAATTAGTTAAAAGGAAAAGTTTGTGTGGCCTGCCAGGTTTAAAGTCGCTCACCATATCAAGTTGCAGTTCCATCGTAAGTCTGATAAGTGGGGAGAATGTACTGAGAAGTATGCTTCCGAATTTGGAGAGTTTGACCCTTATGCGTTTAAGAAATTTCGGAAGAATTTTGGTAGGAATGCCCCCTAGAAAAGGATGCCTTCGCAGATTAAGAACCATAGAAGTGGTGTATTGTCCAAGACTGAGGAACCTTGCGTCCTTTGCTTTGTTTCAAGAGGTCCAGAACCTTGAAGAGATCAGAATTAGTGACTGCGGGAAGATGAAAAGTATTTTCACTGTAAACGTATCATGTCCGATGCTTTCAAAGCTAAGAGTCATAGAATTGAGGGATTTGAGAAATTTGAGAAATATTTGTTCAAGAGCAATAGCTTGGCCAGTTCTGGAAAAGATGGATGTGAGCAACTGCCCCAAGTTGACAAAACTGCCTATCTCGGCCAGCAGTGCACTAACTATACAAGAAGAGAGGAGGCTTAGAATGGTGGAATAATCTTATATGGAAGAATGACACAATTCAACTCAGTCTCCAGAAACTGGTACAATCAACACATACTTGACAAAGCTGATAAGAGAAGATTGATATGTGAGAAAATTGCATCATGCATAGTTTCTTGCCTGATAGTCTTTTTTTCTTTTGTGTAGTAAATTTTTGTTCAGCATAAATAACATGTGTATGTAGCTTATTAATTTCTGATTGATTTTTCTAGTTGGCCTATTGCTGAATTTGGTAAAATCAATTTGTTGTCAAACCGCTGTATACAGAAGCACTAACTTATTGATCAGGTTATCTCCTTGTTTCTAGGCCTGAAGAACGAAAGAATGCAGATAACTGGCGAGGGGTATTCTAAATAAAGTTTGATGCACATGTCTGACCAAGTTGAAGCGTTTACTAATGCCTCTTGCTGATTCTTTTGTGGATGCCAAAGAAAATTATTATCATAAAGAATTTATTTGAGGAAAAAAGGTTGTAAAGGACTAGTACTATTGGGGCTTGGGAGGTGTCAAGAAAGTAGTGGGATAAGTGCAAATGCAGTTTCCTGACATCATCAAAGAAGCTGATATTGACATTTGTGTTGCATTTCATAATGAGTTGTATGTTTGATTAATATTTTGACAATGCTAAACTTACCTAGTTTCGATTGTATTTACCTGCCACACTTTGAATAAAATATCATCAGACAAGATTTTTTGCAATTTTACTTAGAGACTACTTGAAAGAAAACAGAGGCAAAAAACAAAATTGTAGTTTTCTAAGTCTACATTCATAGGGTAGAGAGCCAGTCATTGGCTTCTCTTGTTCCAAAATGTCTACATCCTTATCATCAAGACTGTCTTACATGCACAAGTCAGTTCAAAAAAGGATTGCCATTGAAAATTTCTCTTCTTTGTTTGGTTCTGGAGGTTGTCGTTCTCATTGTGGCCCTCAGAGGAAAATCATACATAAACAACATGTTAAGAAATTAAAGATGGAGCAATCAACACCAGCACAGAATTTTATAATGAAGGATATTCCTCAGCTTGTGAGAGAACCAGTCTGCTAACTGCTAAGACATAATTGAACAAAGAGTCACTGTAGCTTAATTGTCGAATGATTGAAGTCCAACAAGAAATTTCCTCCTTACATTTGTTTCCTGATATGATGATGATCTATATAGATATGCTACTAATACTTGCATTCACTACTTCAATTTCTTACCTTTAGAACTAAAACTTCTTGTCTATTGTTCACCAAATTTCTACCATGGAAGCGGTGGTTTTTCTAGCGACAGAAGTTGTATGCTATTGTTGTTGTTCCCTTTGTCCTTGTTGCTCCATCTGTTCTAATATCAGAAACACAGTTCGTTTCCAATCAATCTAAAAAGCTTTAGAAAAAGAGACTACCCTGCTACGAAACTTGAATAACAAACTCAAGAGCACTTCTTGGATGCAGCCTTTTAGCATGGTAATATGGACTACTGTGTCCAAAGACCTTAATATAAAAAGGGTACAAATGCAAATAGCAGAGAGATTGAATCTTGAAGTGAAAGAGGGAGAAAGTGTGCAGAGGCTAGCTGTTCGACTTCATCAGAGGCTCCAAAAAGAAAATAAGTTTCTTCTTATCTTGGATGATGTCTGGGAAACAATCGATTTGGATTGTCTGGGTGTCCCACGAGCTGAAATTCATACAGGTTCTAAAATCATTTTGACGTCTCGCTCCCTAGAGATATGTAGAGGTATGGAGACCAATGAAGAAGTGAAAGTTGAAGTCCTGAATGATGAAGAGGCGTGACAATTGTTCAGTAGATATGCAGGGAAGGTAACTACTTTGAAACATATTGAACCACTAGCGAGGGCAATTGCCAGAGAATGCAGTGGTTTGCCTTTGGCTATCATCACTGCGGGGACAGCTATGAGGGAGAAGACAATGATTGAACTGTGGAAAGATGCTTTGAACGAGTTGCAAAGGTCAGTTCCTGATATCGGAGCCATAGAGAACAGAGTCTACAAGCCTTTGAAGTGGAGTTATGATTCATTACAAGGTAAAAATATCAAACCTTGTTTTCTGTATTGCGCTTTGTATCCAGAAGATTTCTCTATTGAAGTAAGTGAACTGGTAAATTGCTGGCTGGCGGAAGGTTTGATAGATGAACAACAAAATTATGAGGACTTGCACAATAGGGGAATTGCTTTGATTCAAATTCTAAAAGATTCATGTTTGTTGGAACAAGGAGTCCCTGAGGGCACTGTGAAGATGCATGATGTAGTGCGCGATGTTGCTATATGGATTTCATCCTCCCTGGAGGAAGGATGCAGTTCACTTGTCCGGTCAGGAATTGGCTTGACTAAGATATCAGAACTTGAAATGTCACAATCTCTCAAAAGAATCTCTTTCATGAACAACAAAATTATTAAGTTACCTGACAGTGGACTTCATTGTCCAGAGGCGTCAACTGTTGGGAATTGGCCCTTTTGAAAGCTTGCATGATGATAAAAATCTGGAAACTTTCCAGATATGAAGCCGGCACATGTGTGCCCAAAAGAATGATGAAGTTGCTGTCTTGCTGCCAAGTTCAAGTTTAAGTTAGCTTGAGTGCAGTTACTTGTGTCTGACTTTTAATAAGTTACTTTGATGTTGTTTGGTAATTACAGTAGATATTCAGCCTTGATTAAGGGTTATTTTAATGCAATATACTTGCTCTGGTTAAGTAAGTATGATTTAGTTAAATATGTTTGGTTTAGTTAAGAATGTATGGCTGAGATTGATTATGTGAATTGGTGTTCAAATCTTTTGTATAAATTCAGCTTTTGTTAATGAAATGTGTAGAGCAATATTCAGTAAAAATGTAGACTCTTACTTTATCTACGGTTTCTTCTTCCTCTTCTCTGTTTTTTTATTTTTTAAAGAGTTAGGAGCTTGAATTCATGGCTCCTAACTCCAACATGGTATCAGAGCCCCAATGATTTTAAGGGGCCAAATTTGTTTGAGAAAAAAAAATGAGAGATACACAAAAATGGGAGAACAAACAGCACCTATGCATGTGTTGTTTTGAAGATGAAGGTTCCACCACCACCATGAAGATCTAGGCAGCCGAATATGTTCTCCCTTTTGGAGAAAATAAAGATTTGCAGAAGAAAAGATTGCAGACTTGAAGAACATTTTGTTCCCAAATGCAAAGGAACAAATGTTGAAGACTCAAAGCTTTGTTTGAAGACTTTGAGCTTGATGATGGCTTGCCGAATATGTTCTCCTTTTTGGAGAAACGATGAAAAAAAAACTGGAGCTGAAGATGTTGAGAAGTTGCAGAAGATGGCAACTGATTGATGGTGATGTTGTGGCACAAATCCAAGCCGTGGCACAAATGAAGCTCCACAAAAATTTTCAGAAATGAAAATTTTTTCAGATTATGAAAATTTTCAGATTTGATGATGGTGTGTTCTGAATTTGAAGGAGCACATGATGAAGACTCAAAGGAGCTAATGTTTTAGTCTTTTGAGTATTGCTCTTTTGCAGGTGTGAAGACTCTGCAGAGGATATGAAAATGGTGATGATGAAGCCATTAAACATGACAATGAAGTGCCTAAATTCTCTAGGTAGAAGAAGCAAATACTGATGAATGCTGAAATGATGAAGATGCCACATATGTTGGCAATGATGCAGCCGAAGTGAAGGCTAAAGATGAAGACTTCATGACTGAAAAAGTTCAAGAAGCTGATGAAGAAAACTCCTCAAAGAAACTCCTCCAGAAAATTGAAGACTATGGCAGAGAAAGATTGAAGCCATGGACTTGTTTTAGCTTGTTCTGTTTTTTTTAATTTTGTGAATCCCTTCAACTATGAAAGGGATCAGTTATATGTTGTTTATGATATATGAATTGAGGAGGAGATAGCCTTGTTGATGATGCTCAAAAATTGCTTCCAATAGGTTTAAGGAGGAGTGTTGGGAATTGACCCTTTTGAAAGCTTGCATGATGATCAAAAATCTGGAAACTTTCCAGATATGAAGCCGGCACATGTGTAACCAAAAGAATGATGAAGCTACTCTCTTGCCGCCAAGTTCAAGTTTAAGTTAGCTTGAGTGCAGTTACTTGAGTCTGACTTTTGATAAGTTACTTTGATGTTGTTTGGTAATTGCAGTAGATATTCAGCCTTGATTAAGGATTATTATAATGCAATATACTTGCTCTGGTTAAGTAAGTATGGTTTAGTTAAATATGTTTGGTTTAGTTAAGAATGTATAGCTGAGATTGATTATGTGAATTGGTGTTCAAATCTTTTGTATAAATTCAGCCTTTGTTAATAAAATGTGTGAAGCAATATTCAGTAAAAATGTAGACTGTTACTTCATCTACGGTTTCTTCTTCCTCTTCTCTGTTTTTTATTTTTTAAAGAGTTAGGAGCTTGAATCCATGCCTCCTAACTCCAACATCAACTTTACTGCTACAAGGTAATCTCCCGCTTGAGATAATTCCTAATGGAATTTTGCAAGCATTTCAATCACTCAGGCTCTTGATCGTTGGTGGAACCCGCATCAGGTCATTGCCTCAATCGATTCTCCAACTTACTGATCTTCGAGTGCTTATTTTTAGGGATTGTGTTTATCTTGAAGAATTACCCCAACTAGGTGGGCTTAGTAAACTCCGAGTGCTTGATTGCTGTGGCACCCGTATTGGAGAACTGCCAGGCGGAATGGAAAATTTGACGAACTTAAGACAATTAGATTTATCCCGCACCTATGAACTAAAAGCCATTCAAGGTGGAGTCATATCCAGATTGTCTAGTTTGGGGGTTTTAGACATGACACACATTAACTACAAATGGCATGTGAAGCAAGAGGAACGAGATAGCCAAACAACTTTCAGAGAGCTGGTATGCCTTGAGCGATTGTTTGCCTTATCCATAAGACTGAAGGGTATCCCATCTCTTGACTCTGAAGATCTGACCTGGATAAATAGACTAAAAAGATTCGAAATCTTTACAGGTTCAAGAACATCCTACTTGCAACCTAAAATTGACGGAAGGAGGGTAGCAATCAGTTACCTTAATTATTCAGGAGAACGGATTGATTTGCTGTCGGCAAATGCAAGTTCATTAGTCCTTTATCAAGTTTTGGGACTTAATCAAATGCTTGAAACCTTGGTCATAAATGGCACACGTGGTTATGCCGCTCTAAAATCTCTAACTATTGATAGTTGCCTCTACAACTTGAGTCCTGCAGGAGGATATGCTGCCAAATTTGACCAGCTACCAAGTTTAGGGGAACTTCATCTCCATCATCTTGAGCAACTAAAAAGCATTACAGGACTAGCTGGCCATCTTGGATTCAGAATTTCTAGACTAAGAATATTGGAGGTGACCCACTGCCACCAATTGGATCATGTTCTACCCTATGGTGATTCCATGTTTACCACACTAGTCCTGGAAGAAATCAAGGTTCGGTTCTGTAGTGGGCTGGAAGAGCTCTTTGAATACGTTCCTGGGATGATGAAAGCTCCAATTTCTATTTCTATTCCTAACCTAAGGATAATGGAATTAAAAAGCCTCGACGGTTTGACAACAATTTGCAAACAAGGAGTGTCATGGCCAAGTCTAGAGCAGCTTGAAGTTATACTTTGCAGTAACCTCAGGAAGCTCCCTCTAACCGAACAGCACGCAAATACCTTAAAAGAGATAAGAGCAAACGTTTTTTGGTGGAGAACCTTGGTCTGGGATGGTGATAATATCGGAGTAAATCTACAACGCTATATCAATCATTTTAGTGAACGACACATGCTGCAGGATGATCATACAGTCAACACATTCTGCGGGATGATTAGGAACCAGAATATGGATTTCTATGATTAATTTAGTATTATCTTAAATTTGTTTTGTATTAATTCTCCATTCTTCAGTCTTCACTTGACATTCCTCAATATCTCCTTAATCCTACTGTACACGTCTTCATCTGGAAGGTCAATGCATACTATTCAGAATCATACTGTGTTTTGTTGAAGTTCAACAGTGCTGATACATATCCCTGAACTGGGAATATTGTATATCAGAATGAAGATTGAGCACCTATACAAACTGAGAATGTTGTAGATTAAAAATAAATGGAAGAAATATTGAAAAACATGAACTGAAAGAAGAGGCATTTGGCATTGAAATCATTCAAAATAAATATACAATGTAAGTACATCTACCTCACACTCATTTGTTTATTTTTGTGATGTAGCCATTCCAATGAATCTAGCATCACATTAAGCCCCTTACAACAACTCATTCTACCTCTTTAATTTGTTTAATTTGTTGAAGTTAGTATCCAATTTCTTATAGGATTTAATTTTTATTTTTATTCTATTTTATTAAAAAAAAATCCCTTAGGACTTAATTTATTTTAAAATGATATTTGCAATAAATTTAAAGATTTTAATTAAATATGTTAGAGTTTATGTAATAAGTAAAGATTTAGGATAAAAAAAATAAACTAGGGGTGTATTAAAAAAAATATATATTTTATACTAATTTTAGTTAAGGCTAAAATTGTCAAAAAAAAAATTTAAAAAGGGGTAAAAGAGCCTAATATTAATAAAAGAGGTGAAGGGTAAAGATAATTTCAGGATTAATTAATCCTTCTATTTAACCCAATCCAGACTCAACCCAGACAGCCCTTCTGGGCGTGGCCCATTTAATTTAGCCCAATCTTCTTTAACCAAATCCGGCTGCATTAAAGAAAGTCAAAAACATTAAAGCCAAACCCAAAGGTCAACCGAATTTTTATTTAGAAATTATTTAATATAAAGAGTAAACGACTTTTTCAGATCTCGGAGGCCAAACAAATGACTGGACAGATAAGAAGGGTAGTTTTAATGCATGAACTATATTGAAGTCAACTTCAATAAATAAAAGTCCATCATGGCCATTCCACATTTGCTTCTTAGATGATCATCTCTACAGTGAGGCTGCCAAATTTGT
>WYDK02061026.1:0-12008 GCA_009867345.2 Toxicodendron radicans | reverse complement strand
GAGATAACCCGGTTCAACTTGGCTTCGAACCGGCTGTTTCTCGACATTTTTGTAATAATCAGCAATGAAGTCTACGACCATGTGACCTTGCCTTCTCAATTCCTCAGAATCTAGGGGGTTAATCAATGATACCGAGTTATTTTGAAGTTCAGGATCGAAGTTCAGGCTACCCATTTGGAAGGGAAATAAAGGATAAAGAATGATAGAGGCCAAAAAATGAAGGTTTTGAACTCGGTGGATGAATCAATAGGCTGGAAGTCAATATATATATATAACATACAAACTAGATCTGGGATAAGTATGTAAATGTAATGGGGTTTGGCCAATGGAGGTTAGGATCCAAATTTGACTTTTCATACGTTTAATGTGACATTGACGTATATTTTTAACTACATATAAGTTTAAATGATATATTTATACATTATTTGCGATAAATTTGCTATAAATGTTTGGATATATATATATATATATGTTTGGATATATATATATTCCAAACATTTATGGCAAATTTATCGCAAATAATGTATGTATATATATATATATATATATTGTTGTGCACGATTTTTCACAATAAGTCCGCCTAAGTCGGGCACAGGATTTGAAGTCGAAAGGTCTCAAGCGGCCTGAATCGGATCGTGTCCGAAAGAGTGGTAACATCGCCAAAATATGTGTTCGACCAAGATGAAGCTTGATTCATTCAGAGGTTGACGAATCAACAAGCTCAACAATGAGTGAGCCCGCTAGAAAGCGTAGTCAGCATTGAAGATAAACTTTATCCTTAAAATGTCGGGATAAGCTCAGATTCAAATCCAATCTGATCGCTAAATCCTCCAAATTTTGGGATATATTTCTTTTTAAATCTTTAATCTCGGATTTGGCAAACATACCTTGTAACGAAAAATAGTATAAATACCCTAGCATTCTATGAAAAAGGGGTTACAAAATTTCATTCAATAAGAAGATACAGTGGACGTAGACATTCAAAATCAGAGCCTAACCACTTTAAAAATTGTTTTGTTCTTTATTTTTTCCCATCTTTACTACTCATTGCTGATTATATTTAATCACGTATCCACCCGTTCCGATTCCGATCACTGTCAATCAGTTCGCTTTACTTGGCGCATATTTTTGCATCAACATTTTGGCGCTAGAAGGAGGGCCAATCTGAAACAACAACACGTTCCATTAAGCAACGATTCAACAAAAGATATGACCCGTACTAGAACATCCAGAAACCAAAACGAAGAACGTGACAATGCTGACGCCATTAGTAAGAAGGGAATAGCTGTTTGCCGCCAATTCATCCTCTGCTAGTTACCGAAGCCCCTGGGGCTGGACCTTCCAACCCAGAATACGGTGAGCTAGTGGACATGATTAAGTCCCTAACTAATGTGGTGCAGGTTATGCAGTAGGACATGACAAGGATGAAGAGGGCGCAAGCAGCCGAGCTCGACAAACTAGTATTCACTGAGCCAACCTCACTAGGGGAAGCCAACAATAGACTGATCGGTCAGGATCATCTGTGCCAGGAGAGTCTTAGCGAGCTCCCACCCACTACACACGGAGCTAGGCACCTCATCACTCCAACCGTCCAGGGAGGCGGCCTGGAAAGCAAATCATGGGCGAGATTGATCCACCTATGAATACTTGCTCGAAGTAACGTGTGAGAGATAATACGCGTGCCGGTTTTAATCCATGCTCAAGACAAGCCAGCCCGACGGGCCAAAACAATAACTTTTGATGCTCTGGTTCTAATCGACATCACGAGCATGATAGTACGTACGATAGTACCTACTATCCCATCCACCATGCTACAAAGTTGTGCGCATAGTTCTTTGATCTGAACGGTGGACCTTAGAACCTACTTGGTAGAACAGAGAGCCACCAGGGCGCAAAACCTTAATCCAAGTGCAAATGAGCTCGACCAAGTGCAAAGGATGTTAGATGACTTGAGAGCACGTCAAAAGAATACAAATAAGGTAGAGTCAATTGTAAGTTCGCTGTTCTCAGAAGAAATATGCCAAGCGCCATTGCCCTTGGGATTCAGGGCGCTAGAGATAAAGTGTGAAGGAAATGGAGAACCAAAGGAGCACCTCGATGCATTCAATGACTTCACTGAGTTGCATCAGGTCTCCAACTTGGCGTAACGCCGACGTTTTGCTTTAACACTGGTTGGAGACGCCAAGAAATGGTATAAGAGATTGGCTGTGGACTCAATACATTCCTGGCAACAGTTTGCCTCATTGTATTTACAACAATTTCAAGTGAGGCTGCAATTCTCAATGCCATTCAGCTATGTGAGCAGCATCCGACAGGAAAAAGTTGAGTCATTAACCTCATATTTGGGGAGGTTTCAGAGCGAGTAGTCTAAGGTTGCTAATGCTCTGGAAGAATCAATCCAGACTTTATTAGTTGCTGGAGTGAGGCCACAAGCAAAATTTTGGTATGAATTACAAAGAAATGACCATGTGAGTTTGGTCCAATTCTACAAAATGGCTGCAAGACATCAGCGGGTAGAGAGTTTGTTAGCAGCCTTGAAGGGGAGCCCGTTTGGTAGCCTCCCTGAACAACGACAAGAGAAGGGTCCAAGATCGAGTAGATAGGTCTCGTTTCAACAAGAGACTAAGGGCCGAGTTTAGAGAAATGGAGCTAATTGCCCAATTTACTAAGTACACTCCGCTAGTGGCCTCGTTGTTACATATTTATGAGTCCTCTAGCGACGTGAGAAAGGCTCCCAGACCAGAGAGGATGAAAGCTTCATCATTCAGACGGGACTCAAAGAAATACTGCCGGTTTCACAAGGACATTGGGCGCAATATAGACAAATGCCGGAATCTGAAGGATGCAATTGAAGAGTTAATTAGGAAGGGACATCTGAAGGATTTTATGGCAAAAGAAAAAGAGTCAGAGAAGCTAGCTGGGAATAAAAGTCAAAAGAGCTCGCCGCCACCACCGCCCCTAGGCATGTACAGAGTAAGAATGATTTACTACGGGCCTAGTTCAATAAGAAACTCGACGGATGCTCGGAATAAGGATGCTCGAGAAGCAAGGATGGATTCGGCTCCCAAAATGATAACAATGGGAACTAGGCCGCAAAAAAAACCGATGGTAAATAGCGAGGTGATAAGGTTCACCAGAGAGGAATGCAAGCAGTACCCTAGGTACACTCACGATGCTATTGTTGTGGATGCAATGATCAGAAACATCTAGGTTTTTCGACTCATGGTGGATAATGGAAGCACCGTGAATGTTTTATTCATAGAGGCGTTCCGCGAGATGAGGTTTAATGAGCGCCACCTCAAGCTGTGCCCGACACTTATCTATGGGTTCACTGGTGATAGCCTGCTCCCCAAGGGGATGATTGATCTCTTCATGACAGTTGTGGAAAAAAGTGCATAAGGACTGAGATGCAAGAGTTTATAGTTGTCAATTGCTCGACGAGTTACAATGGAATATTGGGTTGGCCATTTTTAGATTATTTTGAAGCGGTAGATTAAGTCCGCTGTCGAGTTGTCAAGTTCCTGACTGAGAATAGGATTGGGGTGCTTAGAGGCTCGATCGATGAAGCAAAGAGTTGCTACAACAATGCCATGGCCACAGCTGCCAAGTGGCCTATTTTGAAGACTATGGTTATCATCGAAACAGGCCCGTACCTTGGGCCACTGGATGATACAATTGATCCTCGTCTTCATAGAGAAGATCCCACAACAGGCGCAACTGAGGAACTGCAAGAGATCTCGATAAGTGAAGATGACCCAACCCGAGTGTTGAAGATTGAGAGTGGGTTGAGTATTGAGTTAACAAGCCAGTTGACCGAGTTTTTGAGGAAGAATTTAGATGTGTTCGCCTGGGTGCACGCTGACATGGTGGGTATTAACCCCGAGGTGATGTGTCACAGATTGAACATTGACCCCGAAGCAAAGCTAATCAGGCAGAAGAAGAGGTCTATGAATTCAGAGTGGTCCCAAGCGTTCAAGGATGAAGTTGATAAGCTCTTAAACATCAACTTCATCAAGGAAGTAAGGTACTCAAATTGGCTCGCCAATCCGGTGTCAGTAAATAAATCAAAAGGCAAGTGACAGACTTGCGTTGATTTTATAGATCTTAACAAAGCCTGCCCGAAAGATAGCTTCCTGCTGCCTAGAATCGACCAGCTTGTTGATACAACCGTCAGGCATGCACTCCTCAGTTTCATGTATGCATATTCGGGATATAATCAAATCCCTATGTATCAGCCAGACGAGGAAAATACTTCATTTATTGCTGACTGTGACATTTACTATTACAAGGTGATGCCATTTGGGTTGAAAAATGTAGGGGCGACCTATTAGCGGCTGGTCAACTAGTTGTTTGTTGAGCAGATTGGTAAAACAATGGAAGTGTACATCGATGACATGCTCGTAAAATCTAAGGAGGCAAAAGAGCATATCGGGCATTTGGCTGCGATGTTCAAAATTATCAAAAAATACCAAATACAGCTAAATCCATTAAAATGCGCATTTGGTGTATGTTCATGCAAGTTCCTGGGATTCATGGTGAATCATCGGGGTGTTGAGGCCAACCCCGACAAAATACAAGCCTTGTTGAACATGCAGATCCCGACTAAGATAAAACAGGTCTAGAGTCTGATTAGGTGAGTAGAAGCACTCAGTTGGTTTGTCTCAAAGGCAACAGACAAATGTTTACCCTTCTTTGACACACTAGAGGGCAACAAGAAGTTCGAATGTATTGAGGAATGTGAAATGGTGTTCCAAAAACTAAAAAGGCACCTTGGCCAACCCCTTCTGTTGTTGAAGCCAATATTCGGGGAGCCCCTTCTCTTGTATTTGGCGGTGTCTTTCTTCGTCATTAGTGCAGCGCTGGTAAGAAAGAGGCAGAGATTCAATGGCCTATCTATTATGTGAGCCGAAGACTGGTTGATACGGAGACAAGATATCCAGAAATGGAAAAATTAGTCCTGGCCTAGATCGTACCATCTAGAAAGCTGCGACCTTACTTCCAGGCGTACTCAATACATGCGTCGACAAACTTCCCCCTAAGGAAAGTGCTCCAAAAGCCCGAGGTATCGAGCAAATTAATTCAGTGGTCACTGGAGCTCAGTCAGCACGACATTAAGTATCTCCCAAGAACGGCCATCAAGGGGCAAACTCTCATCGATTTTATTTCAGAGTTCTCTTATTAGCCTAGAGAAGAAATGATCTCTGCAGAGCCGAGTACATATGAAATCATCACCTCGAAAATAGCTAAGGCGGAGTTGCTATGGCAGTGGAAGTTGTTTGTAGATAGATCCTTAAATGAAAGCGTGGCCAAAGTTGGACTGTTGTTAGAGAACCCTGAAGGAAAAAAATTTCGGGCTTTGGTGTGATTTGAGTTTGCCGCTTTGAATAACGAAGCAGAGTATGAGGACCTTTTGGCTGGGAACTAGCAAGCAGGAAATAGGGGCGGAGTCGCTCATAATTTTCAGTGACTCACAACTCGTAGTTCATCAGATATCAGAGAAGTATCAAGCCAAAGAAGGCAGAATGGTCGCCTATTGCCGAAGGTAAAGCTTGAGCTAGAGCCTTTCAAAATCTACAATATTCAACAGATTCCAAGAGAGCAGAATTTAGTGGCTGATGCATTAGCCCGCCTGGCTTTCTCAATGGGCAATGAATCAACGGACCCAATACCAGTGAGGGTCCTCCAAAAGTCAAGATAAGCTTGCCAGAAGAAGGCCTGATGGAAATATCCCGTCGACATAGCTGGAAGAAATCCAATCATCTCTTATCTGAAGGATAGAGAAGTGCCAGATGACAAGAATGAGGCGTGAATGCTGTGGGCAAAATTTTTACGCTACACATTGATTAATGAGAAGTTGTACAAGTGAGGATATGAAACCCTACTGCTCAAATGTGTTGATAGAGAAGATGAGAACTATATTCTTCATGAAATTCATGAAGGGATATGCGGGAATCATTCTGGGCAAGGAGCTCTGGCCTTTGATAAATACATTAACGATTCTTTGTTAAGGCTAAAGCTTGACTTAATTGACGAGTATCGGGCAAAATCAAAGATGAGGCTTGCTTCTTATCAACAGCGGGCTAAGCGATACTTCAACTCCAAAGTTAAGAATCATGAGTTCGAAAAGGGAGATCTCGTGTTGAAAAGAGTGGTGCCCGCGACAAAAGAGTTAAGCTGGGGGGTGCTCGGTTCGAAATGGGAAGGTCCATTCAGAATTTCAAAGAAAATTAGGCCAAGAACTTTCCATTTGGAATATTTGAATGGGACAGTAGTCTTACGAGCTTGGAATGCCGAGAACTTGAAGAGGTATTATCAATAATCCAGCTCGATTAATTACAATTTTATTTTGTAATCTTTAAATTTCGCCTTGTTATCGGACAAAGTCCGCTTTTATTTCTCAATAAAATGTATTATTCAATACGATTTGTGTTTAACAATTGTTGTAAGAATTACATGAAAACTTGAAGTCAGGGCTCGATTGGCGACATGGTTTTGACCTCGCCAAAGGTCAAGCTCAAGGTTTTTTAACCCCGATACCCGACGATTTGTATCTCGAAAATTAATCGAGAAAAACACGCCTAGAGGAAATCAACTAAACTTCAACGACCAAGACTTAAGGCATGTTTAAACACAAACTCAGAGTCAGGGTCCGCAACATTTTTATCTTGTTCGCCTTTCGAGTTCTCCTCCCCCTCCTCGCCTGATTCACTACTTTCAACATCGGACTCTTCAAATTCGGGCTCATTGGCCTTGGGTTCGTTGTCATCTGGGTAGACAAATGTGCCCCCAGAAGCCTCGCACCGAAGCCTTTTGATTTCGGTCCGATATTATTTGGGAATGAAGGAGTAGTCTTAGTCGGGGTCTGCCTTGTACATAATGGTTATGAGGTTGAGCGAAGTCTCCCACCGGTCGACCTCGAACCTTTTCTTTGACTCTTTGAGGGAGTCTTTGAGGCGGACAACTTTAGCTTTCTTCTCGTTGTACCCCTGCCTCAGATTGAACAAGCCATTATTGCTTGTAGTCAAGGCGTTGTCCAAGCCCGCCATCTTTTCCTGAGCGACGGCCAGCTTGTCAGCGATCTTCTTATTATCCTTAACGAGGTCGTCCCTCTCAGCAATGGCCTTATTTTTCGTAGCGTCGGAAGCGACGAGTTTGTCAATAAACTTCATTTCCTTGGCGGTAGCATTTTCTTTGGCTGTTTTCAAGTCCGCTAGCTCGGCTTTTAGCTAATTTACTTGCTTGTGCATCGCTCGGACTTTGTCATATGCCTTGTCCTTGGTGGCGATGGCAGAATCGATTGCCTTGCTGGGGTTTTCAAGACATGGTAGTTGTCTTGGTAGAGAAGGCTAAGCATGCAATGCGCCTAAAAAAAATAAAAGAAAAGTGAGAAAAATGCGAAGAAAAAGGAAGACATTCAGGGCCGATCAACTTTTTTTTTTACCTTGCTCATTGCCTTCACCGTTCTAAAAAGGCGACTGTGGGCGGGCAGTGCTTGAAACTCCTGAAAACATTTGTCGGATATCGAGTCTTTGGTCACCATGGCCCTTATGGCGACCTTCTCAAGAAGTTGAAGAATGTGAGCTTCCAACTCTGGATCTTCAGATTCACCCTGGGAGAGAGCAGAAGGCACCACACTCACTTCTTTTCCCTTAGCCTTGGGAGATTTTGAGCCAACTCAACAAGGTCCTTTTCTTTGGGACCGACTCCACCCGAGCAGTGGGCTCCTTTGTAACTTTTTTCACGCTGGAGGCGGTTGGGAGCTCACCCCCAGGTCGTTTAGCTCTGACCATTTCTTTGGCCACTGGAGCCTTTGGTGCTGTAGGCGTGGCCATCTTTGGCTTGGGGTCAATTTTAATCGCCCCGATCGATGTTTCAACTTGTTTCAAGGCCGATTTTGATCGTAGTTAATGGGCCTCTTGGCTATCTTCATTCCTGCGGGCAAGTCACACAAGTTAGTTATTCAGCCAAAGGCAAAAGTAAATGCGAGTTTAAAAGGTACCTTTCATTTTGCAAAGAAGGGAGATGAATGTCATTGTGAATTTAGCAGACTCCAGGCAGAATTCGTATAAAACAAGATTTGAAAGGGTGACTAGCTAGGTCATGTCGTGTTACTGGTTAGAGAGTTCTCTAAAGCGGGTGAGGCGAGCTATGTTGAAATTGCAGGGAGGATTTTGGTCATGGTTTGCTGAAACAGTAGGAAAAATTAAAGATTGAGTAAAAAAAAATTCGACGTGAAAAGAAAATTGCGGACATACATGCATCTGACCTGAAGGTTCCATCGTTACCACAGGGGAAGAAGAAGAAGAAATCAGAATCCAATCCTTTATCTTACCAGGGATCGCGGTTAAACCCTTGAAGGTTTTTCTGCCCGTTTTGGACGGGTAAAAGGTGTTGTCCTGACCCCTCTTTAACTTATACAAAAAGGCGAGCTCATCAATATTAAACTCGCCTAGATTATTTGCCATAAAGGCTATGAATAACCCTACAATGATTAAGTAGGAATTTGCGGTTAGTTGAAGCGGGGTGACGTCGAAGTAGTCGACCAAGTGGCGGAATCGCCAGCCCGCACCTCAACAGGGTCTCGAAAATGACGGTCTAGCCCACCGGGGGTATTTTTCTTAAGTACCCCGTTAGCAACATTAGTGAGGGCTCAATGGAGTACTGGCTACGAATCCTAACCAGGTCCTCTTCGGTAATCGAGAAGGACGACTGTTTCTTTAGAACTGTTAAGGCCAGTAAAGTGATGATATTCAAATCATTGTCAAAGTAGTTGCTTGACCCCGTATCCAAGCTGGAGGCACCATTGTCACCAAACATCTAAAACACGAATAAACAAGTGTTATTGTTGAGCCTAAAAGCTGAAAACAGATAGACACTTGTACTTGGTCTAGGTGCTTGAAGAACCCGACAACGAGCTCCAAGAAAATGTTGTTTATTCCTACTGAAACTTAGATTTTGATAACGGAATCTGACAACCTAGTTGGTTACCTTCCAGTTTGCTTCTCAAAGAGAAACCCAGAAAACCCTATTGGTTTACCTCTATAGAACTACACAAGCAATTTTTATCTACTTATTCACGAAAACTATACAAAGAAGGCTAAAACAAGGTGCAAAGTTGCTTACTTGGAAGTTTGAAGATGTGGCTCGCTAGAGAAAGCAGCCGTAATAACTTGAAAGCACAGAAAAAAATTTGTAGAGTAATAGCCAAGAATGAGAGTGAAAACGAAGAAGTAAAGCCACCCTTTTATAGTGAATAAGGTTCATGCGGGAACTCATCTCAGCCGTTGAATCACCGAGCAATCTTGACCTTTCATTGTGCAGGCGATCTAAGCCATTCAAGGTTGACACATGTTGACGATCCGAAAAACCGTTGGCAAAATAAGCAAGGTTCTCGCATGTGGCTAGCTATCAAAGTAACTGAAATGGCGACATCATTTAATGTGTGACAATCTAGCCCAACCGTTTGAGATTAGAGATTAAGGATTTCGAGGTGGCGAACTCATTCGATGATAATGTTTGATGCTCGACGTCGACCCCCAAACACTAGGGGGTAGATGTTGTGGACGATTTTTCACGATAAGTCAGCCTAAGCCGAGTGTAAGATTTGAAGTCGAAAGGTCTCGCGGAATCGGATCGTGTCCAGAAGAGTGGTAACATCGCCAAAATATGTGTTCGACCAAGATGAAGCTCGATTCATTCAGAGGTCAATGAATCAACAAGCTCGACAAATGAGTGAGCCCGCTAGAAAGCGCAGTCAACATTGAAGATAAACCTTATCCCTAAAATGTCGGGATGAGCTTAGATTCAAATCCAATCTGATCGCCAAATCCCCCAAATTTTGGGATATATTTCCTTTTAAATCTGTAATCTTGGATTTTGCAGGCATACCTTGTAACGAAAAATAGTATAAATACCCCAACATTCTATGAAAAAGGGGTTACAAAATTTCATTCAATAAGAAGATACAGTGAACGTAGGCATTCAAAATCAGAGCCGAACCACTTTAAAAATTGTCTTGGTCTTTATTTTTTCTCATCTTTACCATTCATTGCTGATTATATCTAATCATGCACCCACCCGTTCCGATTCTAATCACGGTCAATCGGTTCACTCTAGTATATATATATATATATATATATGTATGTATGTGTGTGTGTGTGTGTGTGTGTGTTGTTTGTCAATTTATGAAGTCTGTGTTTATATTCTTGTTGATGTATGCATTTTGTTTAATTAAGCACAATTGTATTTGCTTTTGTTGTTTGCACATGTTATTGACATATTGTTGTATATGCACAAATTTTATTGTTCATATGATCGTATTGAACAAATATGTGGGCACATTTCTTCTTATGTATAAACATTTTCATAGCATTCTCTTTGTTTTTTTGATTACCAGTGTTGTTTCAATCATGAATTGTGATAACTCATCACTAAAAGAAAAGCATCAAGCAATGCTTGTCAAGAAAATGGCCAGACTTCATCAAGACACTTCTGATGATGAACCAAATTCTTCCTCTTTTTTATTTGATTAAGAAGACTAGTCTTCGTCATTATCTGACTTTTAGAATATGTCGTCTTCATTGCCTAAAGAGCCTCTAGCAAAGAAGCTCAAATCTTCAAAGTCTCCCAAAGCAAAGTCCAAAGCTTCCAAAAAGCATTCAAAGTCATTTAAAGCAAAGAATAAATCGAAAACGGGTGAAAAGTCTTCAGTTTCAGGTTCTAAAAAGCATCTAACTTTTTGTCTCCTCTAAAGCTTTTTCGCATTTTATAAAGCATGTTGTTTGAGACCGTTAATTTGTGAAGCTCACATAAAATTAGATGTTTTTCTTTAGATTTTGTCTTTGTTGTCAAATAGAGGATGGGTAAAATCTATTGAAGGTTTTGTGCCTCCATCGAGAACTTTTACTCAGGAGTTCTATGCAAATTTCAGTAAGGAAATAGATGAGCCTGGAGCACATTGCAACCAGATTTTTGTTAGAAGGATTTGGGTAGATTTTGATGTTGGTGTTGTTAGAAGTTTGCTTAAGTTGTTTGTTTTTAATGATCTTGATGATTTGCAAGAATCAAATCTTGATTATGTGGCCTTTACTTTGTCTAGAGGATATGTGAATAATTGGCCTAAGTGTGGTTTTCGTCAACCAAATGTTTTGACTCATTTCTACAAAGTTTTGTTCAAACTTTCTTTGGCTAACTGGTCTCCCTTTTTGCGTAATTCATCAGTTAGGTTAGAAAATGCTCAATTGATTTTTGGTATTGGTAAAGGTAAGGAAATTGATCTTGCTTCTTTAATTTACAATCATATTAAAGAAGTTGTTGAGTCAAAGAGTACGTCTCAAGCCTTGCCTTTTCCTTGCTTGATTCGTAAGGTTATTGTACCTTATAAGCCAAAGAGGTTTGCCAATAAGACTTCTTTGAAGTTAAAATTAATTTCTCAAACCTCTTTTAGAACGCAAGTTGCTCCTCCCACTCCAAAGGATGTTCCATCATCTTCTTCTGCTGGTTCTTTTAAGGCTAACACAAGGCATTCTAAGTTCTTGAGTGATATGCAGGCTCTGGAAAAGTCAGTTGGTGATATACATCTACTGATGATAAAGCAAATGGCTGATTCTCAATCTAGTTTTACAACTCACATGGACCTGTTACTTTCAAGAAATGATAAACTTGAAGAAATGGTGAAAAAGAAGCAGGTTGATCCTCATTCTTCTCCATCATCTCATGACAAAGATCCAGTTGAAAATCAACATGCTCAAGTCTCTCCAATTCCTCCTGAATCTGATCCATCTGAACCTGCCCAAGTTCAAATTCTTGAAACTTCTCCACAACAATCCACTGATGCTCATTTCGTCTAGACCTTTTTATCATTTGGCAGAATATTCAAAAGGATGGCTGGGAGAGAAAAATTTATGTCTCGAAGATCAAAACGTCATTGGGGTTTGCCTCTCATCTTATGAACAAAGAGAGGGAATGAGGAAATTTAAATTTATGGTTTATGGTTCATTTTATGGTGG